>JADDOH010012612.1:0-86094 GCA_016648135.1 Agrypnia vestita
TTTGTTCTAACTACTTTGCGGGTAACACGTCAAGTGACACTTGACGGTGAGCTCCGGACCCAAACGGTTGTACGCTTTTTGGAGAAGCAGCTCATCGACAAGGCGCCCTGAAGATGAACAGTGAGATCTCTTCGAAACGTCGGCAGACGACTGGTTCTGACGACCATATATATATAAGTATAAGAGCAAAGACAGCAATATCAAATAAAAAATTATTGTAGTCATCGAGGATTACTACTAATTCATAATTTACTGAATACGAAATTTTATATATATTTTACATATATAAAAATAAATTAGAGGAAAAGTAGCCTTTCAATTTATAGAAAAGATGATTTTGGATCTAGAATTCAGTATATTTTAAATTAGTTTTCCTCGGTGACAGAATTCAAAACATTTTTTTATGTTGCTGTATTTGCTTTTATACCCCATAATTATGGTATCCATTGCTGGTTTTTGATATACCTACAATTTATTTCGGTTAATTAATTTCACTTAGTAATGCGTGATAAAACATTAATTTTTAATAGCTATGTGATGATATTTATAAGAGCGGGATAATTGTGTTTAATTGTATAATATATTTACATGGAATTTCGTGAAATTTTCTCCGGCATAATAAATTGCGCGTACGTGCGTTGGGTATTTGAGACTAACCGTCACAAAAATTACTAGTTAAGCTTCCGTACTTGATTGATTTTTATTCATCCATTGGCGGCTATTCTTCCAAAAAATACTTTCTGATGTCCTCATAAGTCTAATTACACTATTCACAGTATCTTTCAACATTTCGTTGCTGTAATTTCATCAATTATTTTTAAAATAGTGATATCCTTTGTAAGTAAGTGGTTTGTAAATAATCTATATACTTTATTTTATATCTTTATTGTGTATGATTTTAAAAGAAGCAAATATTTCGTATTGATTCTAAATAAAATAATAAATTTATTATATATCAATGTGTTACAAATTTCGTTTATTAAAAATGTTGTTTTTTTTACAATTTGTTGTTTTATATTTAATTTAATTAAATTGTCAATTTCTTTAGGACTACGCGAATTAGACGGAAAACTTGCTTTTTTGTTCAAACAGACAAACAAGGTTATTTTCCGAAAATTTATCTAAAACTGTAATGCTGCACTAAAATGAGGTAATTATTTTAATTTTGTCTTACTTACATAGGCAACAAAATTATTCCATATTTTCGTATCTCGCGCCCGTCCAAGGACAGGTTTTAAATACTAGTCACTTAAAAAGTTGTTCTATAATGTTCAGGAGAGAAAAATAAATACAGTTTAAGTCTTCTTAAAAATGTTACGTAATTTAGCAGAGTAAAATTTATTAGGATATTAGTTATAATAATAAAGTTTATTTTTTGGTAGAATCACTCAATATTCTTATTTTTCATATGTTTATATGTTTCTATGTTATGTGTGTTTTCATGTCCTTGTCGGGAGGTTTATTATTTTATTTATAATGTAGCATATACACATCGTACAAGCATGTATTAACATTATACACATGTAGTAGTTATGTCAAAAAAAATGTCCATTACTGAGAAGTCTGCTATAAACTCCTAAAATCTCTTGAAACCTTGGTGTAGTAGCTGAGAAAACAACCATAAAGACTTATCTCAAAAAGCCATAAAGTCAAATAAAATCTATCCAAAGAACTGTTCCTATACCGAAGCCAACTTTCTTGGTCGTACGAAGAACAAGTTTCATGTTGTATCTTAATACATATATTAGGTGAATAAGAAAAAAAAATATCATGAACCCCGTTAAATATACGTTCTATACAACAGATAAAAATTATGCCTAAAAATAAGATGACTGTTAATTACCATTACCCTATATAACACAAAAAAATCCATAATTTATTTTATAATTTGTATTTATTTATGCAATTTAAAATCTCGAAATTATCAATATAAAAATATCGGCATAGCGGTTTATTCATGTGTTACAAAATCACTATTCCGTGTCAAAATGTTATTTCATAATAATTTGACTATGTATATTTAGTAACTGGATTTTCTGAAGGTCTTGAAAGGCATAAATAAAGATATTAATCACGTTCCGTAATCGCGCGCTCTATGTCCTACTCATCATATCCTGTGCAATTTTACCACAGCAACTAAATCAGGATAACGATAAAAATCTTCATACTTTGAAGTACAGTAATTTTTCAATGAATAATTTAAATGATATAAAATCATATTTTATTATCAGAGTCCAATATTCAAAAAATATTTTAATAATTTTTTTCTATAATCTCCAACTTATTTTTTTCAATTGGTTGAGTAACTTTGTAGATTGACATTTTAAAAATTAATTTTATTATTTGTTTTAATCTATTTTTATTTGATTAATTACACCTACATGTTTTGGAAAAACCTTCCCATCGTCAGGGTATTTTATATAATGTAGAAATATCAAAATGAATGATGTCTTTTGTTTTGGTTTTCTATATTATTTAAAAAATATTTTTATATATTATTGCTGAAGTTCTTGAATACACAAAATTATTGGAAAAATTTTTTAGAATTGGACTAGTAGTTAAATTTAATTAATTATTTTAAAAATTTGTTAATTTTTACGTGCTCTAATGATTCTAAATTATTCAATTTCATACCAAAAATTATTTATATGTGAAATAGAAAAGCGTAAATCTTGTCAAAACCGTAATCATTATTTTAATAAATGATTTGCAAATTCAGAAAAACCATGATTACTCAAGACACCTCAAACGCTCTTTGACTTTTATATTAAAATAACGCCTGGTTTCTCCAATATAAAACGCTCTACAATCTTTGCACGAAAGTTTATAAACACCTGATATCATATTATTTTTCGAAACATGTAGGTATAGTTAATCAATTATAAGTAGATTAAAACAAATAATAAAATTATTTTTTTAATCTCTCACTTAGTAGTATTCTCTCACTAATGCGTTGTTTTTCAATTTATCTTAGTTCACACGTCGAGATTTATGTTTATTTTTTGTGGTGAAGAAATTCTATGAATTAATTTAAACTAGAATGAATACAGCTTTTGTTTGAAAAATGTGTACTGTAATAGTAGAAGAGCAAAGTAGAGCAGGAGGGAGGTGAACCGCAGCAGTTTGGTCATCGCATATATTGGATCGCTCGCAATTTTTCTCTCAGCAAGACCCGCAATTATTTTCCGCTTGTATTGTTTCTCCAATACAGTCGACATTTTAAATAATCCCATAGTAACTTAGTAATTAATAAGTTACTAGCTGTAACCCGTCAAAAATGGCGGTAATTTTTCATGTCAGTTTCTAAGGAATGGGCATTTATTTATTTTATTAAAAAATATGTAAAAAATTCGAAATAAAAAAATTTCGAAAATAAATTTTCGTAAAAAAAGAAAGAAGTTACGGACGTTACACGTAGTTACGGGGACAGACAGACAGATAGACGTACAGACGAATGGACGGACAGACAGTCAACGAAATTACCATAATTGGGATATCAGAAAAATAAATAAACTTTCTTCAATGACTGCAAAATGACATTTTGGTAACATTATTTACATTAATAACAAAAAATTATATAAATTAATATTTATTCAAGTATCAATATGTTTCGGGGGGCAATGGATCCTACATTAAGATTCAACGTATACTGAAAATTTTAAATTAAAATTCGAAGTATAGATTAATACATTAATTAATACAATTAAAGTAGGTATAACAAAAACGTAAAATAAATGTAAGGGAACTGTATAACTAAATAAGAACTTACATAGGTAAAAAACAAATTTAAAAAGTAACATTTAACAAAAGGGATCATGTAATTTATAAAATTAAATTTGCAATTAACACTTTTAAGGATTTGAGTTGGATAAATCAGAAATTAGTTAAAGTGTTAATAGAAAATTAAATATTCAAAAAAATCATGTCCTTGAAAATATAAAGTTAGTTTTTAAATTAGTTTTTAATGATGAAGCAACCATTGACTCCAAAACATGTTAATAATTCAATAAATATAAGTTTATACAAAAAAATTCTTCTTATTCACATAATTATATAACAGTTTATAATATAATATATTGAATACATAGTAATCCAAATTTTTTTATTGTACATAAATAAAAACGAAATTTTATTATACATATGTATAAAACAGTTTGAACGCGCAGGTAATACATGCATAATAAAAATATAAACAAACTCGCAATACTTGCTTACAACAAGGACTGTTGCTCGTCTCGTGATAGACTCCATCGAATTTGGAACCCACGCACTCTTCGTTCGTGTAATGATTTTATCGGCACGAAATATGTGTCTCATCGATGTTCCTATTAAAATAGAACTAACTTGCTAATGTCTTGAATAATAACTCTTGAACAGATTAATTAATAACATAGCTGTTCATTTATTTTTTAATTTTATATTGTTGTTGTAATTTCACAACTAGAAAAAGAATATTTAGTAATGTAGTCCTCAAATTATCGTATAATATTTAAACATTATTCTTTAATGTCATATATCAGAGTAATTAGCGACCTATTTGTTTGTAAATGTCAAAAATATAACAATTTAATCAACGGATTATCAACTTGTCATAAAAAGGAAGTAATTTTTCCTCAAAATTAATTCGGGAATAAATGCTTAAATCGCCGAATATTGAAAATGTTATTGGCTGCACGGGAGCACGTCCAAGCCGGCCCTTTCCCAAAACATGCAGCACGTAGTGGAAGTCTATCAGTGGAAATTCCATCGAACATTTCGGAGGCGGAACGACACCAGACTTTCGGAACTGATCGTGATTCCACAAACATCTGCCTGCTCTCATACACGGAACCAAATTACAATTCGAACTACAAATGGAACACAAAACCACGCTCGAAGTGTTCACAGCATTAGAAATTCCTGATATTCTTGCAAACTGGAAGCACGTACGTATATTTATTTGATAATTTTACGAAAATATGCTCAATTTATAAAATTTATAAAGCAATGTAATTCAGACACTGAAAAAATAAACTAAAAATCTACTCGTTATGAGATTTTATTACAAAAAATCTATATTGGTTCTCATTACCTTCTCCCAGCAGACAATTTTTAATTAAACTGGGCGTATAAAAGCATATCCGTGATATTTTGAGTTTGTTCAAATCTTTCAGAACAGTGCTGGATTTATGTCACAGAGACATTATTAATCAATTAGTGTATATTATAGATATCTCACAGAGACGAAACTGTATAACTGTAACTCAAAATATTCTGAATTGTAAATACTGGTAAAAAGGAATTTAACAAAAATTGGAAATAATATTTCCTGGCGTATCCTAGTGTAATGCAAGTAATTCGGATGAATTTCATTACACAAAAAAAGTATATTGCTTCCAAAATTCCGCAATCAATTGTAGATTTTCTCATTAGCGACATCTGTGGGGATTTAGGGGAATGAAAATGGCTTTGTACAGGCCGCATGGAAAAGGCGCTTACAACTCATATATGAAAGCTTTCTACGCAATTTGAACATATATACAACTTCCAAAAAATGAATAAGCATGGTATATTCTATCATGGGTGGAAATGGCGAATGTTACAATTGTGTAAAGTGATCACTTAAGCCAACCATAAAAAGACAGGTCATAAGTCCTGTGTACACCCAAATGACTTCTATACATACTTTCCCATAATTAATACAGTTTCGTCTCTGTGAGATATCTATAATATACACTAATTCATATCCGTGATATTTACAGAAGCTACCAAGCTCGCAGGAAATCTGACTCTGGAGGATTGTGAAGAAATATCTTCTTCTCCAATCAGTTACCTCATTAATCTAAGAATCTCGATTTGATGTCCTTCACATATTTTCTCCACGTTTTTCTGTTACCTACAGATCGGATAGCCGTGTCAACAGGATACAACACTATTATTTAATAAATAATATAAATGTGAAATGTAGCATTATTTCAACAAAAATAAATAAACGCTAAATAATAACAAATTTAATTGAAAATATTTCATTGTGTTCCACCTGCAAACATATTGCGCAATCAGATGAAGAAAGATTTCTATCAATTCCCCGAGCATATATTTCACATATATCGATGTAAGGTACAAATACGTGCTGAAGATGAAAATATTTTCTTGCATATCAATATGCATCGTGCATCCTGGGTACGCCGACTTAACAATGCACCGTGCAAATGCAGATGACCTGGAGGAAAATGCAAGTATGAAAATATCAAGATAAAATTCTTTTGTTTGGAATAAAGCAAACATTTCTGTGTTTTTAAATATATTTAAACAATCCGTTGATATTATTATGTTCATTTTCCACTCATGTTCTAAAATAGAAATCTCTCGTTATAATCTTTTACAATAGGTACTTTGTAAGTAAAGTTAGTTCATTTTATGAAAGTCACTTGTATTAGTGTGAGTAACAGCACATTTACAAATTAATATTCGTAACATTATTTTTTCGATAAAAATAAATATAAATAATTTTTTATTTCCTAAATCTGAAATAAGTATTATTAAAAACTATATTCATTTTTTTAAATCCCAATAGTCCCTAAAAATAATTATTTCTAATGTGTATCCGTAA
Organism: Agrypnia vestita; assembly: GCA_016648135.1. Classification (NCBI taxonomy): domain Eukaryota; kingdom Metazoa; phylum Arthropoda; class Insecta; order Trichoptera; family Phryganeidae; genus Agrypnia; species Agrypnia vestita. Next base: position 6,593 of record JADDOH010012612.1, read on the forward strand.
CCGTAACAAGAATCTAATGGCTTATCTCATTCCGTTTTGAAAATTAGTATGATTTCACAATTGTTATTAATAAAATGAAAATAATTTATATAATATGTGCAGTTTATAAAATAATAAACAATCACAATTGCAGTCAAATATATGTAAAGTATGTGTATAATGATGGATAGTACTGTTACGATTATGTTTTGTTTATAACCATATTTAAAAATGACCTGTTTTTAACCTTGACGACATGACAAATCATCAACTTTCTTTATTTTCTGTTCATAACTCGCTGAAACTAGGTTGGAATTACAACAACAACCCTAATGATAACTAGTCACTCATGAGGCCCGAATTTGATACGTCAATCAGCGCGCGGTTCGTTATTAATTATTATTATGTCCCGTGATTTCTCACGGGTTTACGGCTAGTAGTAAATAAGTACCGATTTGCTGGTTTTATATAATTCTTCTAGGTATTTATGTACATATAAAACGATATTCTTTGCTTGATCTGAAAGCGATTTCCACTTTCCTAACTTAGACATATTCACATTTTTGTAGTCATCGAATCTTTAAGCAAAAAAATATTAGACAAAGAAACGACCGCTCCGCGTGACTATCGGTGTGATACTGAACGGGCCAATGGTGTATATTTAAAAAGCGAATACCACTACACAACTTAAGTGCTGTAGAGGGCATCACTCACACTAATGCAAGTGGCATTCATAAAGCGAACGAACTCTACGAATACATAAAGGTATACATAAATTATATGCTCTTTATAGATTTTATGCTCTCATTCTGATTACATCACTCATTATCAAAATCATAATTTTATCGTTCATTTGTGAATACTCCAGAAGTATCAAATCTTTATATTTAAAACTCAAAGTGTATCTGTCTGTCTGTTCTCTTTATAAATCTACACTGTTTGATAGATCAGATACAAATTTTTCTTACTTATTCTTTAGGACCCTGCGAAAACATAGGCGCCAACTCCTCTTTGATTTATGTATTGCACTCCAAATCAAATTTAATATTTTTCATTTAAATTTTTGCAAAGTTAATTTAAGTGCATGCAATCCATTACAATATTTTCAATTTTTATCTACACTTCCCGCCGACAATCTCCTCCTCTTCCCAACCCTAATTTATTATAAATTAAAAGTAACTTCTTTCATTTTTTTTCACAGACAAATATTTTTTTATCGAGAAATTAATAACTCTTAAAAATAAACATATTTTTATATCGAAGGACTAAATTTATTATATATCTGTCTATCAGTATTCAAACTTTTATTTTGTAACCGTTTATCAAGGATGTGTTGGAGCCCTAGTTAGGGAGACATTAATATTCAATGTATTTGTCTACTTTTAAAAAGGCTCTCATTGCACTTGGGTGCCCTAAATATATCATGTTAAAAAAATCTTTGTTTTTCTTGGTACAGAAACTGAACACGAACCAATTTGTTTTTTGCAATAATTGTTTCTCTCTTTTTTATTAGTAATCTTTATTAATATTATTAATAATTTCACTTTAATTAAATAACAAGAAAAAACTAAGAAAATGTAGGTGTGAATTTGCATAGAACTAAAATAATCAACAAAACTGAAAAATGTTAAAATCGAGAGGGATATTTGAAAGACGACAAAGATTGGCACAGAAAATTATTTGTAACCGGGATCACAGATAAATAAAGGGAAATACTGGCAGGAATATTTTTCTCCAGTAAAAGTAGCCATTGTAGTGAGAGTGAGAGTGGAATTTACCACAATAATACAAATAGAAAACGCAAAGAGCATTTTTATTTAAACTTTTAATAATAATTATGTATCGAGGTAATCATAATTTATATGTATTAGGTATTGAGATAATTTAATAATTCTTAATTAAGTACGAGCTTGGTTAGTCATAAAATACTAACGAGCTACTTAAGAAGATTATATAGCCGAAATGAATGAAAAATTTATTGTTGTGCCCAAATTTTTTTTTATATTCCGTAGTAACTGTAAAGTTTGAGAATCGTTAACTATTTTAATCAGAAAACATAAAAAATTATGAGATTACGTTTTCGCTCTCTTGCACGACGTTTTACATATAATTGATTAGTGAAGATACATATAATTTATTTGAAGAACATAAATGTATTTTAACGCTATGAAATACGTATTGTAAACCTTTCTCATTCACATCACCTATTTCAGTGACCAAAGATAATGTCTTACTTTAATACTTGGAACCATTGGTTAATTTTGTGTATCACAAATTTTATGCAAATTACTGTAAAAATCGCTATTACATGGCAAAAATTTTAATATTTATTTTTCAACGTTTAATGACAAAACCTTTTCGAATTACTGTAAATCTGAAGACCACTATTACATCACACGATTTTAAATATTTATTCTTCAATGTGCAGTGACAAAATGTTTGCGAATTACCCACAATACGAACACCGCTTATACATGACAGAATTATCCTGAATATTTATTTTTGCTCCGAAGCATGTTACGTGCACTTGCTGGTATAAAATGTTAAAAATTTAACCCATCAAATGCAATATTCCAAGAATTTTAATTAAATATTAAATTTTTCCAAAGGGCTCCATAAACTGTATTTATGTTCATATAAACTCTCGTCTTTATTTTGATCTCTAAACGACACCGTTAAAGTTTGTCAGTACGGCGACCTTACACTCTGTATACAATACGAGCACCAAACACCGCCTTTCTGTTGAGCACTTGAAAGTAGACCGTGTGAGGTTTGGTGCTCGGCTCTCGGATTAACATTCGACAGGTCCAATCGCAAACAGCCATAAGGTACCGAAATCGTGATCGGAATATTGAACGGTGATTAAGCAGCATATCAATGCCTTTTGCATCCACCTTACGGTACACACCATCAACATGTGAGGCTTTACTGCCAACCCTTGGTTTTATGTGCGCCGCGGCCGAGGGGGTGGGACGGAGGGAAGGAGAGATCGCAGCCGTAAAAATGAAAACCGCAAAAACAAAGGTCTTCGTTTCTCTGTTCGTAATGGTCAGATGCCGGGAATGCTCTGCACTCTATTTTTAGGAGACTGAAATTCAGATGATATAGACAAAATGTAGATACTATTAAAAATGACCAAAATAAATTTTCCCCTTTTTTATTAAATTTTATTTCCTCGACAAAATTTTATCTTTCGCTTAAATAATTAAAATTACAAATTCTCAGTTTTGCAATTTATGTTTTGAAATTATTGAGTGGATGCTTAAAATATTATTCGCTAGAGTTTGTAAAAGTGTCTCAGAGTTAATCACTAGTAGAAGTACTAATAAGTGAAGTACTCCGAAAACTCTTGAGAGTACTCAGAGTTTCATTTACGATTTTAATTAAAATTAGGGGACACCGTTTCCTTTTTGACCTTTAAACTTAGATACGAAATCATAGGCACATAAAAGAAGACCTGGGTACAAGAGAATCCTCGAATTGTATTCATCTATCATTTTGCATTTATGGCATTTACATAATAAAAACACTGAATATGTGAAAAACTAGCACATTTTACATATTTTCTTTTATTGAATTAAACAAATTTTTCCTACACAATATTGTTATATTTCCTTTCATTTTTAATCTGCAAAAATGTTTTTTTTTCTCATTTTTAAAATATTTTGAAACTGTTTAAGAAAAATGAAAAAAATTACACTTACGTTACGCAGCCCATCCCGCCCTAGTAGAGAAACTTAAGAGTTTCTTGTGTTGTAGTATTAATGACTCTCGCCGAGTGATCTAGTTAGTCCTATTTTCATATTGGAATATTGATTAGATACGTATTCATATAGATAAAGTACTGAATCGAAATAATGAATCATCTTTATTGAAACGAAAACAAAAGATAACAATATCACCTGAGTGGGTGAGCAGTGGTGGAGAGATAACAAAAGTCTAAATTTATTCTCGTAATAATTACTAACTACCTACTATCTTGGAAAAAAATACTTATAAATTTAAAACTCAATCTTTTTTATTTATTATTTTCTAAAATTTTGTTATCAAAATAATAATTTATATCAACCCTAAAATATTGTTATGGCTTTTATTTTTTGTCGTTTTGTAATTGTTGAAACCTACAATTTAATTTATCTTCAGAGGTTATAGTCTCAAACCTCGGTGTTGATTAGCTTCGGTGTGCACAGACAATAAGTACTCAATTTTGAAGGAACTCGAACAAACTGGTGTCGACGTCTGTTTGCTTATCTATGCTATATAAACAGCGCCACTCTTGACCCCGCTTTCCCCCATGGCGAAATCTCGAGTCAGACGCTGCGCCGCTGGCAAAGCACTTAAGAGTGACAGTAAACAAAGAGACATCTATAGCTGCAAAATATCAAGAGACAGTTTTGGTTCAATGCTCGCCAGAGCATCGTTGACTCGCTCTATGCTGCGTCCGAATTCTACAAATGTAGGGACATAAAAATATGTATGTTAATAAGCAAAGAAGTTATTTTTATTTCATTTGGTTTCTTTATTTCTTTTTTGTAAAGAATTTTTATTACATGTCGTATAATATACAAACAATAACATTTTTTATTAATATTACCACTTCATTGAAGAATACGAGAATTATTTTTTCTACAGAAGCGAACACTTAAAAGGCTAAAGTGTCTAAATTATTTAGTTCTTATCTAGATTTTGTTAGATTTTAGTTCGATTTTTGACAAAATAAGTCTTTGTAGCCATTTTACTTCTGTAATCTTCTCATGTTATCCCGTAGGCTGTTTAAATATATTTTCCTTGGATATATATTGTAACGTTGAGCAAATGAGATGTTGTGTTTTGCCTATACTTCAGTCTTTCTTTAGTTATTTGTATTATTGTATTTCTCCGACCTAGATCAATAAATTTTAATGACTAGAATTTTTCGAATACAAGGTGCGTTAGTTAATCCATTTGTTTTCTTAATATTATTTTGATTATCAGATGCCGTACAATTTCAATCGGGAATAGATTTGTTCTATGTGCTGCTCCTCAGGTAATTACAGAATATTGAAAATTTGCTTACACTATATCATGTTAAATTGAAGTTTATTTTTCTAACGACAGACTATTTTGAAGAATTTGGATTTTTAAAAATATAAATAAGTTTCCTTATTTTGTCAAAGGTTTGGCTAATTTGGTCTCTCTATTTTACATTCTTTGCTATTATGATTCCTTACTTTTAATTTTATTTTATATTTTAAGTGCGGAGCAGTTGAATTGGAAGTCATTTTAATTATGCAGAAAAATAGGAAAAAAGTGTAATTTATTGGGACCAAAACACGATTTCACATATTATTTTTGCCTTAAACAAAAGACAATTTTAATTTATAATTGAATTCTAATTCTAATTTAATGACTAATAGATCAATTTTAGAACTAATTTAATGCAAAATAAAATAGTAACATTTCAAATACATAAAATAAACAACACAAAAACCTTTGTAACGTTAGTTGATTAATTTGAAACGATTTAATTAAAGGGCTGATTTAAAATACGAATTGATTTCCACGGACTTCAAGAAAAACAAATATGGATTGAAAGGATGTCTTTTCAAATTTTTATTAAAGTTTATTTTTCAATTTTTCACTGATCGTGAAATTCAATCAATCATTTTCATGTGCAAAAGTGTGGAAAAGAATTATAAATGTTTGGTCTCGGATACATGCAGCCTTCAATTAAAATATAATCATCGACATATTCCGTTTTGGCTCTACAAACATGGATGACCCAAGAATTTTCCTCTATTGCTTTCAAAGACGGATATCTCATTGTAGATATTGTTACTTAACTTTGAACTTCCGGTCACCATAAAATATCTTTCGAAGAAGAAAATACATTGAGTAGCTTGTTGGTGTAGCAGTCTTGACGCTCGCTAGTGATCTTTTGGTCGGTAATTTGAGTCTCGTTCCGGGTCACTAGCAAATTTGTCCTTTTTAGCAAGGGCTAAATTCCAAAATGGTAAGAATATTGACGCGTACGTTATTACGTGTGCGCATCTCCATTTAAAAAAAAATAACATTTAGTTATTAAAGAAAAATGCTCATTATGTTTAAGATGTGATGATGACATCACATGCTCCTGGAAGGTGGCGTTTCTATATCAGATCCGCTTAACAAAGCGTTTTTTTGTAAGTTGAATATCGTCATAAAATTGAGATAACCTGGAGAAATCAGTGGTCACCGGTAATGTCAGAAGTCGAAAGTGAGTCAGCCTCCAGTATGACTATGATGACTATGAGTATACTAACCATGGCTTCAGGTAATGAAAATAGAAAGCAAGCATTTGGTTTGTTTAAGCAGCCAAAAAAAATCGCTTGGATTGAATTTAAAATATAGGTACTTGTATATAATGTTCCCATACGTGTACCGAATTTTTTTAATAATCTAATGCCAATATATTTATTGAACACACTGCGAGCTTAGAAACTGGATTTTTAATTAAAATTTTAAATAAGATCCATCCAATGTGCCATCCCGTCATACTAGGGTGCAAATCCGAACCAATTTCTAATCGCCCCCGACCAGCCAGTAGCAAAACAAAAGAATGTGGGTTCTTAATATTTGGATTTAAGCTATGAAAAATATAAATATTAAATATACAAGCATGTAAATATAATTGACTCTGTGGTTGCTTAGGTATACTGTGAAATTAAACCAATATTTTGTCAGTTGACAATAAAATAAAATTTATTAAGATTGAGATGAATTTAACAATTATAGCAAATTAATACCAGGTTTGCTGACAAACATTACTTAAATTTACAATAAAAAGTTGATTAACATTTACTTATTACACCAATTTAAATAAGAATCTAGGGTAGTTTAAATTACTGTTATAAAGCAGTTTATATTAAATTTATAATATTGGCGGTGTCATTCCAACATGTTTGCAAGGTTCAAAAGAAATTATTGTAACAAAAATTAGATATATGATTTTACAGATTGTCGTCTCCTGCCGACGCTGGATGCCTTGAAATTTTCTGTTGGAAATTTTAGTAGAAAGAAGTGAGTTTACTTGAAATTTGAAATTCTTCGACACGTGGCGCCTTCTAGGTTAGACAACGCATGTAGTCAGAGCTGCCTGTAGATTACTTCTAATCCGGCAATGAAATTGTAAAAAGAAACAAATGACCCATATCTCTGTCAGTTAGTCCTCTGACAAGACTTTAAACATTCCCCATCGTGTAAGTAGCGGTCAAAAATTCATCATTCATTCCGAATAGACGGCGCCATTCCAATAAGGCGGCCCTACGCAAAAATTATTATAATTAACAATGGTATGACCCAACGATTGCTATCATATGGTACTGTTCCTAAGATATCGGTAAATATAGTCAATAATATTTCTTACCCATTCAGGGCCGCCAAAATCTCGTGGACCTTTCTATCCAACCATGCTCTTCCCGAGACTTGTCAAAAAATGAACTCTAATTCAAAGAGAAAGCTTAGGTTAACCACCATAGACAAATAGCGGGTGTGTAAACCAACAGGCGCTACTTAGGTAGGTACCACTATTTCTGAACGGGGCATGTTATTGCCTTACCGGGCAATCGAAATGTCACAATACCTAGTTAAAAAATGTTTTAAGTGATATATATAATTATTTAACTCTAAATAGGAATAGAATAATATTACCAATAAAGTTTATGTTGGGATACCAGAAAATATGAAGAATGAAAGTAAGCTGAGCGAATTTGAAAATTTGAAAATAAATGCTTATTTTATTTTATGAGTATGAAAGTATTATAGATTTTAGGATGCAAAGATAAATATGTCATTAATAAATTTAGATTGTAAAATAATTGTAATATTAAGAAATAAAACATAATAATTTTTAATTCCTATTTTTTTCAAAAATTGTAGTCGAGCACTGATTATGAGAGTATGCCTCTGATTGACCTACACTGTGTATGCAATGGCCAATGGCCATAGCGCTTGTGCACACTGCAACCGTAATATTATGTCGTAACGCAGAAATATTACATGCAACGTACGGACAACGAGCGTAATAAATTATAATCATGTAGGAAATAATTATAACTTCCTTAACGGCCATTAATAGTTGTTAATATATTATACTAAATATTTAGTTATTTTAACAATCTCAATCTAACCAAAGTATCATGTATAATATTACGTATTGGTATATTAAAAATGATAACACTATTTACTTGAAATTTTAAATTTTTTACATCAAATTTTACCATCAACCTCAGAAATGGTAGACCACGCAAGAAGTGGAGATCATTATTATGTCAGTGATAGCGTAGAATTAAAACACATTTTTAAAAAAGGAAAAACACTAGATATCTAAGATATCAGAGAGCCCATTAGTAATTGTCAGATATCTCGAAAACTATGCAATGGATTAACTTGAAGCTTTCAGATAATAATGGCGAGATATACTTTAAGAAAAAGAAAAAAATTGATTTTTGAAAATCCTGACTACCCCTAACCCCTTTAATACTAAAGGTATTTAAATTAAAAAAAGAGAACATTGCGATTAATTGTAACAAACATGTAATTAATATTCATACACCTTATATTACGTCCTCTCTATGCACTAAGTGACCGCGCCCCTACACCCACTCAACTCTAATCTCCGTCTCCACTCCTCCTTGAGTCTTAAGTTTATTATATGATTAGTATAAGTATTAGCAATATTACTTATGAACATGTGTCAGCATTGAAAACATTAAATTGTTGTAAATAATGATTTTATTTTTTAATACTATTTAAAAAGACCTTTTACAAGGTTACAACGGAAAAAAATTTATGATGTATGTAATAATTATTGAGTCTTTGTAGCTGCAATTTTTCACGGCTGCTATGTTCTATGTGGCAATTAAATCCAATGTACATCAACTATCAGCGTCATTATCGGTATAGCAAGCATGTCTTAACTTCAGATGTCTGTCCCAAAATTCGCATAACAAACATCAAATTGAAAGCCATGCCACATATTAAAGATATATTTTTAAATGCTAAATATATAAATATTTATTTGTATGCATACAGTGCATAGCACCATTGAAAAAAATAGTAGAAACGGAGAGATATCCTAACATTTTAATCAGTATAAAAAATGTACATAATAAAGCAATCAAAATAACAATCACAAAGGCAGTACACATGTAAGAATAACTTAGCAGTATATAAAATGCAGTTGAATATAAAATAAAACACAGAAAACTAATCGAATAAGATACTATATAATGTGAAAATTAAAAAGTCAACAAACCTGTGAGTAAAATAATTATACAGCAGATGTTACTATAAAAACTATCACTGTCTCAAAATCGACTGCATATTTCTCTTCCAAGTAGTCAAGCTATCGTGGAATACATTAACCAGCTTATGTAGTCTCGGCAGTGATGAGTGTAAGTGGTAGGTCGTTCTCGTATTATCGTTGTAGAATATATTTTTTGAACGTCGTCATCGGGACCCTAAAATATACATACTTCAAATAGAAAATCGGGACTGTCTGTTTGAGATTTGATAATTTTGTACAGAAGTATTAAGTCTATTCATTAACTTCTATTTGAGTATATATTAAAATTTTAGCTCAAAAAAATCACTTTTTACATTTTGGAGAGCTTTACGGTTGAAGGTTTTCATTGACTAACGTATTTATATAAATAGAACTTCTATTCATTAATATACAGTTAAAAGTACCTACACTCATCCATAGAAATACATTTTATTTTAAAATGTATTGATCAACGTTTTGCAAAGTCTAATGAGATAATTCCACCGTTTCGACTTCTCAGATATTTTCAGCTCATTGAATGATTTTTCCATTACAAATGGACACCTTTTCACATTCATACCGTCATTAAAGGTTTTTTTTCAATTCGACTCCAGTGCTACGAGTACTTAAAATAATGCGACAAGGTTTTTTTAACTTTGTAGGGGAGAGTGACCATGAATTGGACAACTACGTTTTTTTATACTTCTCAATAATGGTACTCCTCGAATTCCCAATGTACATCTCAAATATTTTTTCGAAGTAATGTAATTTCACATTATATTTTTTAGACACTGACAGACTACAATTAAATTTTTCATTCCTTTTTTAATAAAAGAGTCCGTTTCCCATTAATCTATACTTATTAGTGTGGCGGTCACTACATATAGGTACATGACTGCGGTTATCTTTGTATCGGCAAAGCGTGTCCTAGCTTCAGCACTCTCTTTCAGTTGCCAGGTCTTTACTTCGATCTCCAAATTTCACTGCGTCATTTCAACTGGTATATTCTAGTAAAATAACATTAAATAATTTAGAAACTTTAAATAATAAAACTTTAAAAGCGTCGTAACTTATTAAATACTTGAGACTGACTTAATATGATTTCATTTTTGAAATAAACCAACTCAACTGTACCGGATAACTTCTTATTTTTCTTTTGTTGGATCTGTTGTACAAAAAACTAGGCCTCCTGGGATGACGAGGTCCAGCCATGTTTCTATCTTTTAAGCGTCGTCCAGAAGTAATTTCGTTAGCTGCCGTATGCATGAGTCGGTTACTGTCTATCCTGGCTACGTGATAACTTGCCCTTGATAAAATAGGAGTAAGGGGTACATTCTTCATTTTCGCCTCCGACAAACGACACGCACATCTTCTATAAGTTTTTGTGTTTATTTTTATATATTATACGTACATACGTGCCGCGTATCTTTTCGTCTCTTTCAAAAAGTCATTGAGCATCCAGTGACGAACAGCGTTTTGTTTCCACGCCATGATTATGCTCGACCATTGTCAGCGGGCAAGTGTGTTACGGCCGTTCACAATGAATGCACCGGTCGGTTCAAACGTCTCGGAGTTCAGTTATCTGGCGGCGCCCCAGCCCGCAGCACCGCGAGCTCGGCGGTCGGCCATGACAGCCCCGGCGCCGCCATTTTGGTTTTCCGCGCTAATAGTTCTGACAGTTGCCGTTGGCAGCGCTGGCGCGGCGCGGGAACACGGAGATACCAACCTTGCGGAAAACCTGTTTATCGCGTTTTCAAACGCTTGTGAGTAACTACCTGTTTTTGGTTAGTTAGCTAGGCGCTGCTCGTGTGCTATGAGTGTGTATATGATATAATAATCGACGTTCCCTATGTAAACTCGGACATCCATCTACCAAAAATGCATCTTCGACTATTTTTGTGCCAATACATACAAAAAAAACTCTTCTCCCTAATGCATTTTTTTTAATGTTTCTACTTTTTTTAGAAAAAAACTGTGAAGCCAAACTTCAAAAAGCTCTTTTATAAAATTATTTTTTAGTTGTAGATGTTTAGATTGACTTAGGGACCGTCGATATCATATACAAGCGAATATATTATATAACCCGTCAAAAAGACATGTTTGACTTTTCGTTTTATATTATATATTAATTTATTATTTTCATGTCCCAGTGGTGTGCAAACACAAACTCGCATAGTTCCCTTCTATAAAGCTATTTTTATATTACCTCATTCATTTTAAATAAAATACGTTAGAATTTTTTGATTGTTTTAATGAAAACTCGAAATTTTTATATAGATGGTATCTCCGAGCTAGGAGTAAAAACTTGTGGGAAGTTTTCTTTATTTAATTTCGAATACAAAATATTCTTTATACTTTGGGTAAAGTCTGAACGGTTAAGGAGATAAACGACATCAAGAATATGTATTTATTTTTCAATATTTCTAGCTTATATTCTGTTGAACATTAAACTATCACGAAAGTAATTTATATCGAATATTAAAAATTCAGTCATTTTGATATCAAATTAAATTATTCAAGCTTTGCGGAATATCTTTTTAACCGTTGATATTTCACCCAAAGTGTAAGAAAAGTTTTCTATTTACAATTGAATGAAGAAGACTCCCCTCAAGTTTAAGCTATTTACTTCGAGAAAAAAAATACACCCTGTATATTTTTTTAAATTTTACAAAAAAAATATCGACATCAGTCAATCTTAGTGTAGTGGGTACGACTCTCACTTAGTGATCCTATTTTCAAAAACAAGCGTATAGCCATATTCTCCCCATCATTTTCCCGGACATCTCATCCACCACGTGCCTTGATTAAATAGAAATTTTATATTATTTAGAAGATTTTGCAAAATACTTTCCCCCCGGAAACTTATTTTTAACTAAGTCCGTAACCCGGCAACGCCGGGTATGAACGGCTATATCAATATAAGAAAAGCATCGACTTTAATAAAATGAATGCGTTTGTTGGAAAATAAAAATAAAAAAATCTATTTATAGAAAATATTTTTTTTGCGAAATTATAAAATCGTGTTTAAGGCATTTATAAATAATATAATTCTTGAAGATTTTCTGATTAAAATATTGGAACGTAAAAAATTTTTTCATTATCTAAAGCAAAAACCTGAACAGTTAATACAAATACCTATTACTTGTTTTAAAAATTCTTTTGTTTTTAAAAGCTTTTTATAGGTAGATAAGATACTTATTAATTTATCTTCACTAAATGCAATTTATATGTACAAGAGGTTTTTATTTTATCAGTTTTTATTTAACGTATTTTTATTTTATCGGTTTTTAATAACTATTTCTACGAAGGTACTCATTATAGACAACATGATACAAGGGAAAGAAAGTCAGTTAAAGATGTTTTAAAATTTTAAATTCTTACCATAAGTTGTTGACTTGAAGTGTGTACACATACACAAAATATATAATTCTCCGTATAATAATGTCCATTACTAATACTATATGGTGCTGTTAATAAGCTTACATAAACATACTACGATTACGCGATAATTTTATTTGTTGTTAAATTTAAATTTTTATTGGCATTTTGGGAAAAATTGAAGTAATTATAAATTCACCAATTAGAGATTAAACGTCATTTGGATCAACAAAAACGTCCATTCACATTGCAAAGTCTGTAAATGTAAACAATAATTTGTTTATATTTTAGATTTTTTTAAATATGTTATAGACATTGAATACGTGTCACATAAATATTCTTTAAGATATTTACAAACTAAGCAAAACGCTAATGCTATAGAAATAGAACTAACTGATCTCCTGGATTGAGTCCCGAACCACTTACCACTGGATAATAACTAGGCGAGATTCTTAACCGTGGTATCAACAAACTACATTAGGGCAATAATAAATTAATAGATATATCCTGCATCACAAATTATAAACAAAAAACAATATTACGCTAAATATTGTTTTCTGAATTGGATTTATTATTGTTAATTATCTATATTTTACAAGGGAATATAAAATCACTGTTGTGTTAAGCTTTTTTTCTAGTTTATCTGTTATGAAATTAATTTTCCTTCATCGAGACTTTTTTAAAAAACGACACAATTTATTCTGATAAGTTATATAAACGGGTAACTAGTTTCACGCCATCTCTTTCACTGCAATAAATGGTAGCTATTGACTTTCTCTTATGTTCTAAATAAATCGTTTAAACAATCGCTAGACAGACAAATTGATATTCAAGTTTGAGGTCGGCAATGCGTACCTATTTTTGCATCACTATAAGTGCAAAGACCTACATGCATGCTTATTCCCTCAAATATCCAACCGGAATTAACTGCACGCAATCAACAATAAATGTACAGATTTGTTCGTTTTTAAATTTATGCACTTAATATTTTTTGCAAAAAATAGTTGTCTATCATTTATAATCAAATTCATAATTAATACAAATTAAATGAAAAATGGATAGTTTTATTTTGGCGTCACCTAGCAGCATACAGTATTTAATAGATTTTATGGATTTCATTGCAATACAAAAAAAGACATTTAAAAACGGAATGCAACATTTACATATATAAATAAATACATATATAAATCTTAAATTGTTTGTAACCATAGATGGTTAGGTACCTACTGCGGGGAAATTGGTATCGCTTTTCCTGGAAAAGGAAAAATTCTGGGTTTATATCCCGATGGTAAGAAAATATTTTTAGTTATCTTTTTAAAGAAATTTTTAATTTAACTTTAATGTTAAATTTAATATTTTATTTTATTACTTTACATTATTTTTAAATAGATAGATTTTTTCTATTTACCTTTTTTAATGTATTCCCTACTTTGGAAATACGGGTTCAATGAAAGAAAAGGTGGTAATAAATACTGTTCTGTTTTAATTGCACGATGCGTGTTGCGGACCGATACTAGCTACCGTGACCTTGCTACTCTATGTAAATGGGAAGAAGAAGAGAACGCGCTCACACGCTCTGCCCATCTTATACCATCTTACACTTTCCCCCTATTGGGTCAAGGTGGCCAGCCTCAAAACACCATACCTTTCTAACTGATTGACCAAATACGTTTTAAAATGATTTTCTAAAATTTCAACTTCGCAGTGGATCACTTATAGAAAAAAGCACATCCCTTATAGGGGTGATAAAAAAAAGATTTTAATAATGCATTAAAAAAAGATTTAATTTTTTTTACCTTATTCTCCATCAATACTTTATTTTATAAATGTACCACCGTACTTAGGCTACTTTATTTAAAAATACGCTATCAATTATTTTCGATTACGAAAAGGTGAATTTATATAAGTATAATTAATTAGCTTAGCGAGGAGTTTTTATATGAGATTAAAAATATAATGAATTCATTGAACACACACATGTCCACTCTTCTCGATTCTCACGAATATCTCTTGGTACCGACCGTATCGTGTTTGGATTAATTTTATATAATTTTAGAAGCTTCGTCAATTATGACGTAGGTATTAAAAATTTATATTACTAAAATCGCAATAAAGACAGAAATTTAAATAATAATTTATGATTTGTTGCGAAAATTTACCGACATTAAGAAAAGATGAAATAAAAAAATCAAAATAAAAATGATGTAATTAAATTGTTAAGTCATTTAGTCATTGAGTCATTAAATATACAATTAGTTATTTAAAACTTAATTATATTTTATGAATGGGTTCACTAAAATTTCATTTCGTATATGTCATCCTTTAGATTGTGTTATTAAATTGAATATTTGACATTTTAAATAATGATTGTATTTTATTATTATTACAAGTGAAATTTTTGAAATGTCTAATCATGTAACAACTACTTTGCTATTAAAATTTTAATGACGACATATATTTACTTATTCGTGGTTATTAAAATTGTACTTTACTTCATAACGGTAAAATTTCATAATACCTCAAAAAAGTAGTAGGTACAATATTCATTGGTGAGAGTTGAAATACCGCATTTTTGTAAAACTATATCCCTAATTAACATTTTTGTGCGATTTATATCCGAGAAATCAATTTAATGTTTGATATTACTTGTGACTTTGATAATATTTTTGGAAATTTTTTATCTTTTGAACCTAAAAATAAACAGTAAAATCGAAATATCTATTTTCCAGGTCGAACAATCATGAAGACTTACGCCAGCGACCGCAGCCTGTACGGAGAAACAGCGAAGCTCTCCGTCCTGCTGTACGGTCCATCGGGTCTGGAGACGTATCCGATAGACGAGGCGATCGAGCGGATAAATCGCACCGATGCCTTCGCACTCCGTGACAAGACTGTGATTACAATTCACGGCTTCAACGACCACGCGGAATCCACCATTCCGGCCGCCATAGCCGAAGCCTACCGAGAAAAGGGAAAGTACTACGTCATGCTGCTCGACTGTAGCGCGCTAACTTCGGGCCAGTACGTCAGAGCGGCCTACATGAGTCAGCTGATTGGGCAGAAACTGGCGCAGTTCCTAACTCAAATAGCGGCTCTCGGCGCCAAAAACATTCACCTCGTCGGGGTCAGCCTCGGCGCGCAGACGGCGGGGTGGGCCGGGAGATTCTTCAGGAGAAACACGGGCCGCATGATCCAGAGAATCACGGGGCTGGATCCCGCGGGACCCTGCTTCACGTACGCCGACAGCACCGAGAGCCTCAACGAGGACGACGCCGCGTTCGTGGACGTCATCCACGTCAACAGAGGCATCCAAGGCATCCTGGAGGACGTCGGCCACGCGGACTTCTTCGTCAACGGAGGTGGGCCAAACCAGCCCGGGTGCTCGGGACCCAACTGCAGCCACAGCCGCGCGGGCCTGCTCTTCGTGGAGTCTCTCCAGGGAGCGGTGCCCTTCATGGCCAGGAAATGTGACTCTTGGGATAATTTTTTAAAAAGTGGCTGCAATTCTAATGAAATGAATTATATGGGTTATAATTCGTCGAGTTTGAACAGAGGAAAGTTCTTCATCAGGACAGCTAGTAAAGAACCGTTTAGTTTAGGACTAGTTGGGGCGAAACCAAAACAAAACTTATATTTCAACGTTTTTAATTTTGGTTAACGTATGATACCAAAAAAAACTATACTTAAATATTTTAGTTTTTAAATGTGCTTTTTAATTTATAAATATTCTTTATGTTTTCTAAACAAAACTTTCATATTCGAAATATATTCATTCGTGGGAAATATTCGTTTTAAAATATCCTCAAAGTTTTTTCACAAAATAAACAAGGTTTTAGAAAGTAATTTGAGTAAGCCGAAAATTTATTTCATGCTCCATGCATTTGATCTAGAAAAAAGTGACAGTATAAAGCCTTCGAACATAATCCGTTCAATAAACCTTTTCTGACTTTTTCATTAAAACGTCCGTTTACTCTGCTGTGATTCACACACCTCAGGTGGAACAATTCTATTTTAAATGAAAATCGCAATAGTTGTAAAAATTTCATATTATTTAGTAAACATAAGAATTAATTAGTTTGTCATGTTTTTGTTACCAAGCAATATAATAAATTTAATTTTTTACTTTATTCGCATTTAATATAAAATTTACTTAGATGGATGTTAACAGTAGTTTAAAAATATGATTCCAAATTTAATTGACGAATTTAAAAAAAAAAATATTTGAAACACTAATAATGGTGTATAAAAAAACAAAAACATTTTATTATATATATGAAATAATATGTAAAAAATACAAACATGGGTGGTTTGATAAGTTTTATAAATTTCTATTAAATGGCACTACGATTCATTTGTTAGGAGTGACGTATCATTCATGTTTTATAGACGTTTGAAGCAAACATTGTAGCAGTTTTCACAAAAATAAAAACAAATTTATGGGCAATTTGTACTAGCATTGAAAGCCGTTTATTTCTAGGCAGGTAAATAATTTTAAACGTGCCCGAAGATGCGTCGGATATGAAACACACTCTAGGCATCATTTTGAGGTATGGTTGAAAATAACCGCGGTATTGCTATAGAAATCCCCCAAGCGAGTGTGCGCAATTACTAAGAGTGTAGGCATCTCAACTAAATGAGTATTCAAAACCCTGCATGAAAAATAGATCACGAAAAAGCTGGATACGCGGTGGGTGCTGGAATTGTCGATTTTTGATCTAAAACGCACGCAAAAGGACTTTTCAGCGCAAGTTTTGACGATGGTGATGTAATTCGCAAGACATTTTGCATGCGGTTCGTGGTGGCAAAAAAAAATGAATCTACTACTACACACTTAGTTGGAGTAACAGTCAAATCAGTAGGTAACGAGAGCTGAAAGTGCGCCTACAGAAGGCAGACAATTTTGTTTGCTGCTTCTATATGGTATCAAAGGAATTATTCCATTTGACTACTTGGAGAAGAAAAACTATATCAGCAACCTATTTTATCACCTTATTGGGCAATTTGAAAGAAGAGCTTATGGGAATTTCTGTATGTGCCGCTGTGGCCTGGACCGGGGGATGCTCCTGCACCGCACCTAGCGGTCCCGACTCCAAGGCCACAGGGATCACAATATTGTTTTCACTTTGAAGCTGCAACCAGTGTGTCTAGGGTATATTACAGTGAATGTATATCCAAAGATCCCAAGATCCCCAAAGATCCAAAGGGGTCACCAATATGGGAATTTCTGTATGTGCCGCTGTGGCCTGGACTCCGGTACCACACTTAGCGATCCCGACTCCAAGGCCACAGGGATTCCAATATCGTTTGCACTTTGAAGCTGCAACCAGTGTGTCTAGGGTATATTACCAGATGGTACTCACGTTTTGGTGATGAAGCTTGGTCCAGATGGCAGGGTCGCATTCTACTAAATGATGCATTGAATGTAGCGTGTACAAAGTCACAAGAAGTTTATTTAAACAAGTTACAATATAAGTTGAATGGTATGAATCTTCAATAAGTTAAAAATGTCCTTAGGTTTTCACGCCCATTCAGAATCTTCTGTGTTTAGTTTTCTGGGATATTCTGCCGTGTATATGTGACCTCTCTGTCCAACGTTTCGGATCCCATTGCATGGTCCATCATCAGGGCTGATGTGACGAGTGAGTGTTGAAGTGTAGGTTAAGTATTGCCTTGCAATACCGTACCAAAGTTAGGGTGTCTCCAAGTTTGTGTTATGTTAAATACTGGATTGCAGATCGCTTTGTTAGTGCATATTTAGTAGGCGCGAGTGTTAAGGTCTAAAATGTAACAATCCGTAATAATCGCGGAGTGTTACGCGTGATCCGTGTGTCGACGGTTGAGCGAGCGGGACTGGAATCGTAACGGACATTATTACAAAGAGAATTTTCAAAAGAATATTGTGTCTCATCAATATTCTTACCATTCTCAAATTAAGCCAAACGCTTGTTCTAAGTAAATAGCACGAACTTTCTGGTGTCCTGGAATGGGCCTTAAATGGATCACCAGACGCAAGTCATAACCACTACACCAATAAAACAATCATTAGATAAACATTATTTTAAGTGAGCTATACATTTCATAGTAGGTGCGCAAAAAAACGTAGAATTTGTGATGCTTAAGTTACTTTGCAATATTAATTTCGCAATAATCCACAGATACATGTTTGACATGTTATATTATTCAAGCATAAAGTGTTTTACGAAATTTAGCCGACCCATTTTGCGAACCGCGACTTGAGAACTGCTGGCGTATCGCCCGAACATGTGCAAACACCCCGTTTACAGCCCCTGGGGGGTGTAACGCGGATCCCGCCTCCATACAGTGGAACAATAGAGGGAAATCATTTTAGGAATTTAATATTGGCCCCAGTTTTAATATGGGCCACTTGGTGTACTCTCCGACAGCGCGCGAACACGGGCCTTATTGTCAGAATGAAACTTTTACTGGCTCAAAAATCATAAATATTCACAGCGAATGTTCCGATTTCCAGAAGAAAAAATACGAAATTCGGTCGCGCATACGACGAAGCAATGAATGTAATGACTTTGTCGCAAAGTGAACACATCTTGTTATCTATGGAAGGCTTCTTTCATTGATAACTTATAGCACATTATTTTACTCAATTTATTGTTTCGGGGGTAAGTTTGTAGAGCTCAATAATGACACAAGAAAATAAAAACGCACTTGTATCTTAGTTCTGCTTGTTTAATTTTACGAGATGCATTTCATCTCATGAGAGGTCATTGTCAACATAACTTTTTTTCATTAAAAAACTTATATTTATACGAAAACTATTCAAAATGAATAGCTCTTCTTAAAATAATACATATAGCTGTTCGTTTTTTCATATAAATACATTTTAAAAATATGTAGTGTATTTTTATTCACAAATGTGTGATTATTTTACGCTTTTTTTTCATTTTTTCAGCATCTCGTACAAATCCTGGAAAATATTTTCCATAAATAACTAAAGAAGAAAAACATTCTGAAAAGGTTCATATTTACTTTATTGAAATTCTTTTAAAAAAATAGTGTAATGACTGCATTCTTGTGAGATGGATTTAAATATAAATATTAAAGTTTATAATCTATGTAAATGAAGATACCTAAATCAATAAATAATTCAAAAACAATTTTTCCGGTTCCCGGTGTTCAAGAATGAGTGTCTTTTTAATTAATTGTGACCGAAATTCAAATAAATTTATTAAACTATTTTCAGCGAAAAATAAGGTGGGGGGATGTTTCACAGAGGTGTTTACCATTACCTTATGATCCTTCCTATCTTTGGAAGAATATTTTTCATTTATTGTTTTTTTTTTTTTTAATATTGTACACAGTATTCACCATTTCACTTAAAATATTGCAAATTACAAACAACTATCAAGTAAGATGAGAAACTGTTTCTCATATTTAAATCGAAGGATATTATCATTGTGAAATTGCAATAAATATTGCAGACACATACCAAACTAACAATCCACAATGAATACAGTTATTTATCTTATACAAGATTACTATTATTCCTATACACACTCACAGATACTTATATGGAACTTTAAAACCTTGTGCTTTTGATTTTTTCAAGAGGGTTCATAATGTTAATTTCCATGTTGAATATATCACATCCATTTTTAATTCAATTGAAGGGCTTTGCTAGCCTTGAACCTGGGAACTATAATTCCTTTAATATTATATATTTCTTCATAATTTTTTAATCTACAATACAAAGCAAAATATATGATATCTATTTTTTATATATCAGATATTTTAATATTTATATATATTTTTTGAGAATCAGTTGAAGCAATGAACTGCAAGTTTAGTTAACAAAACAGATATCGGAGCTACACTGAAGATCGCTCAACTGTGCTAGGCTAGATATACCCAAAGAATGCCTCCTCCAAGACATCCACATATGACAATGTATCAGTAACGACAGGAACCCCGATAAACTAAGAGAGATCCACCGCCAGACCTAAGTTAAAGTATCAAACCTGCAATATTTTCTGTCGATGTACACTAAAGTAGGTAAGAATGTTTAAATATTATGACATTTGAAATAGGGGGATTTTGCAAGATGACAGGTAATACAGATACAAAAAAATTATTAAGTAAAATGTAAAAATAACAAAACTGATTTTTAAATATTTAACGGGACAGTGCTATACACTCACATTAATCGTCGTCAGACGCTTTTCGCAAGTCATTTTTTCTGAAAGATGCTTTGAAGTTCTATAAATAATCATTTCATTTACGTCATTGTAACAAATTTGAATATAATATATATATTTATTAATTTTTTGCAACTTTATTTATTTATTTATTGTTTATTTACATTAAGATTAGTAGATGCAAGATACTAATAACTGCCACACTAGGTAAAAACCTGTTCTGTGGCAGGTATTATCATATGGTATTTATTTAGTGGTAAAAAATGACAATTAAAGAATCTAAATCTAAAAGAAAATAAAAAGAAAAAATATACATACAAAATCAAGATAAAAATTTAAAGTAAATATATATATATATTATTTAGGCCACTTTTGAACAATATTGCCTGATACCTTATATTATAGTTACACATTTTTTGTACCTGCACTACCTGTTATCTGCCGAAATCCCCCTCACCCAAATGTCATAATATCCAAACCTTCTAACCTACTATAGAGTACATCTACAGAAAATATTTCGGATTTGATACTATAACGTAAGACTAGCGGTCGCTGACTCCTACTCTACGAGGGACGCAACGACAAAGAAAACGTCGAGGAATTTGGGGCAGTAATATTGATTAAGACAAATCGATGCATACGACAGACGGTAGTGGTGACAACTACAGCATGAGAAGGCGAAAATCCTCACTGAACCATGGCCACATGATGGTGATGAAAACCATTCGCTTGTCCCGGTCCAAAATACTGGACTTGGAGAGATCCCTTAAAGCAGTCATGCCCATAAATTTATTTATACATTTATAATATTATATTTTTAGTATTAATACATTGTATAATATATTGTTGACGGTCCACGGAGAGGCGGCGATAATAACATGCGTAGGTGTAGGTCCTGATGCGTTAAGCGGCCGGTTCTGGTTTGCCGGCTCGGGGTTCAAGTCCCATCTTCGTATTATTTGTTTTTTTACCCGAACAAAATTGCGGACGCTACACGCAGTTATGGACAGACAGAAAGATGGACAGGTGGACATTTTTATTTAAATGACTTAAAAAACTGGTCAAGAAAAAAATGAACTTTTTTTCATTTTAATTCTGTTGATTTGCTGTTAATTATAGTTAAAAGTCTAGCAAAGGTGAGTGATCGGGGGTCCGTGTTATCTCAAAATGAAAATATTTAGTAAAAATATTGATGTGACACCTATTTTGTGTATAGATCATGGTAAAAGCAGGCGGCACCCATACATAGCATTTGTTGTATACAGGCTAACTGAATTCGAATTTAGTACCAGTATTCATATAAGGAAGTTCTAATATAAGCTGTATTGATAAATGCAAATGTTATCGACAAGATAACTAACTGAAAGTATCATAATATCTTAGTTTTCATATGTAAACAACGAGTCTAACTATCAAACGATTAATTCACATTTCAAACGTGCTATTAATATCAATAAATATTTTATGTGGTATATGTTGCGCTGGTTGATGTACGTATGCGCTTGAAGCAGTATTTTCTTATTGCGTTCTTGACATGGGAGTGCGCCAGGCGCCTATTCATATACACTCATGTCTGGTTTTTTTTACCAATTCAACTATGAGGCACAATCATTGAAACTGAACACTTCTCAAAAACAACGAAGCTTGAAAAAATTACTTAGATTTATTGTTACCTCACCGGAAATGCTCTTTAGGCTAGTTTTTACCGTTATATTAAAATTTATATTTTTCAAATATATTTTTGGTCGTACCAAAATGGAAATGATAAATAAATTAAATATAATATGTCCTCCTTGCCCCATGTAAGCCTTACATCAAAACAAAATCTCGGACGCGATTTCCCCCCGAATTAAATTCGTCACACAGTAATCCTATTTTAATAATCCCCTTTAATCTGAATCTCCAAAGCAGGTGACCCGGATTACGCCCTATGACGTTCGTTGTTCTCTCATTTCGTTCAATAAAATGACAGTCCGCAGCCGTAACAACAAGAACGTGAGGTTATTTATAAAGCTAAATGGATTAAAGACTCCAACAGAAAGAAAACGAGGATGTTTTCCGATCGGACATCTAATTTCCGAAAAAAGATTAATCAGAATGTCAGTTAACTTAGTAAAAACCACTACCAGATTTAAGGTCTACCGGTTTCGTGACGTACCCGTCTCTTCGTCAGGACCTACACTACACTACTATATTCACAATACTATACACCACAACCATCGTATTGTTAAAGTTTCACCAATATTTATCACATGCGTGTTAATCTTGTCAGAGACAAGCATGCACTAACTAGCCTACAGAACAATCAGGAATCTAACGGGAGAGAGTGAGAGGTGGCGGGGTCTAATGTGGGTGCTACCAAATCTTTTGTGAAAGTTAAATTAAACAAAGGGTTGTATGGAAAATTGATTTGTTTATTAATTAAAGGTGCTTTATTATTCACCGCTTCCCTAATGTAAAAAAATTCTAAATTATTTAATTTCAAACTTTTATTATTGGTATTTAATATTTTCACCCCTGTTTTTGAGACAAATTTATGATTTTTTTCTATGAGGTGGTTTGCAAATTCGGAAAAATTGTTGTTATTAAGAATTGTTACTAAGTTAACTAACATTCTGTTATAATGTCTAACCACAAAGTTAATGCTTTAAATATTAATATTTTATATATTTTTAAGAATGTTATGTTTTCCATTAATTTTAATGATTATTTTAACCTTTTCTCTCCTATGCTTTGAACTGAGTTGACATTGCCTTTAATTATGTGAATATATATTAACAAACATTATAGAATTAGTACCAAAATTAATACTTTAGGCATTCTTCCAAAAAAAATTTTTTTTGAATATGCTGATTTTAATTAATCATTATTGTATGTAATGTAGGTGGGTAGTGGTGCGGGGAGCGCAGTGCATGATGCACCGAGTACAGAGCGTTGTGCGCAGTGTGTAGCACGCAGGGCGCGTGGTGCTGGAGATTCATATTTATCCGACTAAAATCACCAGGAGGTACATTTTTAATTTAGTATCATATGGGAAATATTAAGGATATCCGTTGTGGTGGATTCCATAAATGATGTCACAGGGTTTCCTGAAACTTTACCCACCCCCGCCCCCTGCCACAAGTCGTCACACCATGTCATATCCTGTCTCCTCCCATACGTCACGTCACAGAACTAAAATTATATGTAGTATATGAATGTATATGGAAGCGATGTTGCTGTATATTTTTTCCCAAAAGTTATGTATAATAAATAATATCAGAAGATGTATTCGATACTCATTAGCACATATTGTTAACAAATCAAGCCACGACATAGAGCTCAGTGAATTATACATTATCTTTCTATAATGTTCAATTTATATTATATACAAGACAAACAAAGTATAATAATAACAATAAAATATTAAAAAATTAATCTTCGGACCGGTTCTCAAAAATTAACTTTGGCTCAGACGTTACAATAATTAGCTCTATACTCTGTTTCAAGAGCCAAACGTCACAAAATTTATAAAACTGGAAGACTTCGGTGGCTGGGTCATGTGGAGAGAATGTTCGAGCATCAAGCACCAAAGTCCCTGCTGAACTCAAGGCCAATAGGGCGAAGGAGCTCAGGAAGGCCAAAATTAAGATGGAGTGACAACGTCCTCCAAGACATCTCTGCCTTGGAGCTTCGGAGAGGGCTGGTACTGGCAAACCGAGATGACTGGAGGAAGATTATTGAGGAGGCCAAGACCCACCAAGGGTTGTAGTGCCAAGAATGATGATGATGATGACTAAAAATGAAAAAAAAATTAAAACATAAATTTAAGGAATACAAACCGATTACTGAAATTATTGTATTTGGTTTGTAATTTTTAAATAAATTTAGTATTAAAAATATATTCATCTTTCTTTTCGAAAAATCAAATACGTGTTCACATTAAAAAAAATAACTTCCTCCTAACACAGACTGTCGCAATTCCTCTCCCTTCTTCCTATCCCTCCCCTTAACCTGTGACATCATTTATGGAAGCCGCCTTTGTGTATATCTACGTATATCGCACATCCATATAAAAGCGTCGTCACAAGCGTTCAATGTTTTTAAAATTTTCAAACTGAACTAAATGTAAATATGTGCTACGAAAAAACAAAAAACTTGCTAGCCTGGAATAGAACTCGACCCGCGACCACTGGAGACATTCAGATAGAAAATTTGAATGAAAAATAAATTTTTAATGGCTTAATTCAGATAAAAAATTATATATTTCTCAGAAAAAATACATCCTAGAAGGCGTTTCGACAGTTTGTTTTCCCCGAAGGATTATCTTTAGGGAATACGCGTGTACTAATATGAAAAACATGTCAAGTAAAAATGTCTTACAAATTTCATCAAGTTTCATCAAATCTTTTTTCAGTATTTTAGTATTAAGGGACAAAAACCAATCAATGTAAGAAACAAATTTCTTCAGTAAAAATTCTGTGATGTACATATAGGTATATATTATATGTTTCAATTAAATTAATGTCTGTCTGTTCTCTATACAAACCTACACTATCATTGAACTGAACAAAATTTTACAGGTTATAGATATCTTTTAGGACCTTGCGCAAAACGCGTTCTTGTTCATTCTCCCTAACGACCTCACTCTCTCCCACCGATCAATTTTTATTAAATTAAATGTCATACTTACCATTTTTTCTAATTTGCACTCTAGGACCCTGCCTGGATCAAATTGTGCATACTTCGCTACTCTTTAAAGCAAGTAGAAAGCTTCCACACCATATTTATATTGAAACCAAATTAAACACTGCAGGGCACGGAAGGCTAATTTTGATTATGAAACAAAAAATGTATGACGTTTAATAATAACTTAATTAAGTTTTATATGCACGAGTATTACTGTATTGAACTTCAGGGGGATAATTATTCTCAGAACATACATATAAAAATATTGTTAAAATATATACTGCATGTATGTCTGTAAAAGCAGTTTAAAATTATAAAAATATATTTTTATAAATATATTCTAGTGTACATGTTAAATAATTCGGAATATACATTTATAAAAATATTGCTTAATACTACATATTAAAAATAAAGAGTGATCATTACCAGCTGCGAAATCTATTTATACTATTTCACGAGAAGAATTTCTACAGATGCTTCTAGTATAGTCCCTTCAAGTAAGCATATGAAAGTTTTTCAGCTTAGTAACATACATATCACTTTCAAAAAATTTGATAATGTGTGAATGGTCTTACGTGTGGATGGAATTGGTGAACGTTACAATATGTAGAGTGATCACTTAAGCCACCTCATGCAGGTCATAAACCATCCTAAAAAATTCCATTCAAGTTTTTCATATAAACTGCTTCGTCTCTGTGAGACTTCTACAATTTATTTTTATTAATGGCAACAGTTCCAAATGTAATACAAAACGGTTCCTGTTATTAAAGTTCTAGGTAAACCAAGAGACTCTCGAGTATACTGATGCCATGTTATTAAATATTATGGGTTAGCGGAGTATTGGATTAATATCTGAGTATTGAAACGGTAACATTAAAACGATGCTTAGTGAAATAAAATACTTTATTTCGTCTAGTAAAAGTATGATGAAACCATATTATGTAACCAAGATATTTTAATTTAATGTTTTGTATTTTGTAATTATAAATTTGCAAACAGATCGAGCGATTTTTTGAAATTTCTTAAACAGTGATATGTCATGTTTAGTAAATTCATAATGATGCTCAAATCCATTCCAAGATCTAATCGGTTTTTTTAGCCTGTTTTACTGTCCATCCATTCATTGTCATAACTGTTCTTCCAGTCATTACCAGATTCTCAACAGATGTATGCAAACTTAATAACCACACTCTTCTTGTCCTGACGTACCACTTTTCCCTCATTCACTTTCATACATCTTCTCATGTATCTCATTTACAAGTTGTGAAATGTTGACAAATATACAACTTCCAAAAATTAAATATAATGATAATCTATCATGGTTGGAATTGATGAACGTTACATTGTGTAAAGTGATCACGATAGGTCGTATAAATACCTGAAAAAGACTTTTCATACGTACTTTCCCATATAAAAAATAGTTTTGTACCTGTGAGACGTATTATAAGGCTTGAAAGTAAATCCTTAAAACTTCGGTCATTTTAATATTTTGGCATAATAATGCGACATTCAGAGAAGTTCCAGATTGTATCTCATTATTCAAGGCAAATCTGCGAGCATAAGTGGTCCTGGAAAATGAAATACATTCTGACTGAAGAATCTGAGGCGATTGGCGACCCTCGTAGCCCAGTGCGCATGACGCTGACTTCTCATACCAAGAGTTCCGGTTCGATTCCCGGTGAGGTCACATTAATCTAAGTGATTTACGTACTCAAGTCTGGGTGTTTTGCGTTGTGTTTTGCTTCTGTAATTCGGCCCCTTGGCCTATTGAAGCGTAAAATTAAAAAATAAATATAAAATACTAGTTGAATCGCTCGCTTATAGAAAAATAATTTTATTATTATGGATTCTAGATATGTTAAAAATAGTCGAAAGTTTCTAATATTCTATTTAATATTCCTAATTATAGTTAAATTTGAAACACACACCATATATAAAAATCCATTTTTAAATATAGACCAGATTTATTTCATTATGTACGAGTGCTTGTGTATATACATTTTTAAGATAGCACACTACATTGAAAAAGACAAAAATCTAGCCTGAAAGAAGCTATATAGGTTACTATTAAGGGTGACTTAGGTTAACACAAATAAAAATAAAATATAATATTTTAATATGTCTTCTAATAGATATGTTATTTGGTAATCATATTGTAATAGTTGCTCACGCGTCATATAAAACATTTATAGATTGGTTAGTAAACTTTCATCTTATCTTTGTTTTTTCAAGATAAAATTTGATTGGAAGAAATTACCCATGATGAAGTTACGTGGCGAGTTACAGAAGGAGAAATTACATAGGAAATAAAATACACAAAGTAAATTTCATACATAAAATGATTGAATGCTGATTAGGTTAGGTTTTTAAAAAAATGTTAAATTTTGAATGTTAATGTAATCATGAAGTGTATTTTTTTGTGACATTTATTTAGTGTACGATTGTTTTCTGAATATAAATTTTTTTTGTGTAATTTAATCATGTACTTCAACATTTTTTCAATACAAAAATACGGTAAATTTGAGAAAAACGACGCAAACAACGAAGTACTCTATTGCGTAAAAAAATATCCCAATTAGGTGCTTGCGTGATGAACGATCGTACAGCAGGCAAGTAAATCTTAATTAAACCAATATTGTTAAACAATATAAAATTAATGACACTGATTGAACCCTTGAGAGAAGTCGCAGTATAATCCACCGACGTAACTAATACATATCGCACCCTGGCGACCTCTATTGTAGAAGAAGAAAACACTCCACAACAAAATGCATACAATTTACGCCCTAGAAAGCAGCACCTTTAATCAGTCCGACCTCCACCTACGGGTAAAGGTCGTCCTCCTGATGACGTTGGATGAGTATCCAACGAAACGTCGAGATTCGCTTCTCGGTAATACATCGGTGCGTATAAAATATCCGAAGTTACAGTTAAATATGTCTAACGCCCGTAATAACAACCTAAACTCTTTAATTTAATTTAAAGCAATGAATGTTATTCATCTCCCCTTATTACTGTCACCATTCCTCTCTCATTTAACAGAATCCGCCCATACGTTTCCCCGTAGCAAGATATTGAAAGGCTAGTTAGTTCCTTGGAATGCAAATCAGGTGTGCAGCGAGTCCCGCTTGGCTCACGGAAATGCAATAAACGGGAAAAAGCTCCGAGGGGAGGCAAGTTGCATAGCAATTAGTGAGGATGGTATTGTTAACTCCACAACTCTAAACGGCGGTAACAAATTGCATTCTGGGGAAATGGGACGGCTTTCCCGCCCCGACTGTATTTTTGAAACAGCGCAACGGTCCGGTGCAGTTTATTCGATTTTCGAAATTACCCTTCTGTCGGCCGCCGGCCATTTAGAATTAATTCCGTTTCTTTCGGAGAGCTGCAAAACGAGCCATGTTTTCAAATTGTTACCACTTTCTGGTATTATATGAGCGCCCATTGTACAACTCGTAAAAATCATTGCAGCAGTGTGCAAGCTGCAATTCGCTGGATTTATAGATTACGAAATTTTTATTAAGATATTTTAGCGGCCAAAAAAATTTAAACATGTGTAAATATTACAGAATTAGAGAAACACAGAGAAAAAGGAGGATGTATATGATGCGTTCTACTCTTTCTATGACTATTTTTTAAAAAACATATATAGCACAACACAACTCGCAGAGAAAAGCGTGAAAACTAAAGCTTTGTCATGATGAAAGTCTTTCCGGTTAACTTAAAAATAATAAAAGTGGGACAACATAATAATAAATTATTAATATTTAAAATAAGTAAAATGATTTGTCCATTTGAGAATAAGGGTTAATACGGCTGCTTCAAATAAAGTGGTACTTTTATAGCAGCAATTATTACAGATGAAGCACGGGTTTATAGTGAAGTCGAAATCACTACACTGATGTATAAAATTGAAGCCAGGAACTGGCAAAACTGACTGAAGCAGACTGGATGCAGTTAAAATGGGCATGAATGTGACAGATCTCTAACTTGATAGATGGACCAAATCAATGACGTTATTGGCTATGCTGATGCAAAGGCTATTATTCTATGTAATCAATGTATTCTTTTGAAAGATCATAAAAAAAAAATTAAACTTACTATTTCTATGAGTGGCCTCGGTCCATGACCGCAGTCAATGCAGAACAGGATCCATTCCTTGAAATCGACAGCTGGGTACTTACTTATCCCCAGGAGTCTTGATATTTATCGCCTACCTACGTATTGTCCTTCCCCTTGGTTCTGATTCCATTGGTAAGCTACGGAACTCATCTAATCTCGCTTTTTGTCCCGCCCACTGCAGCCTCATTGATTTTACCTTCCTCAGAATATCTGGGTATACCGTTTCCAAAATTCCATTTTATTTAATTCTTAAAAAATACTTTATATTCAAAGACCTGCAACCTTTTTCTGCGCTAAATTTATAAATCATGTTTAACACCCATTTAGAACGGTCCGTTGGATGAGTGTTGTTTAATCTTCCCCCCTCCAGACAAACCTCTCCCGTTCCAACAGCAGCTGGTAGTTGCTAGAGTAGAATACCTAAACTCCCACTGAGGTAGGTAATTTATAATCCTTGTATATAGCAAGCAAGGCCAAAAATAATTATAACTCCCATCAAAAAAAAATCATTAAATACTCTGACAAAAATTTCAACTTTAAAAAATTTCATAAAGAAAAGTATTTAAAATAAATTTATGGACTTAATATCATCTTATACCACTGTGCATTCGCTGTCTGGAGACTTCCCGTTTTAATTCTTATTTTTCGTTGCATTTGTAATTACTCTGTTTGTGTGTGTCTAAAATATTAATTTTAATTTATTGAATCTAAAAATTAAAAATATGACTAATTTTTCTTATCGATGATTATTACATTCGAATTAAAAAAACATAGCACAAAATTTATGTTTAAGTGGTAGAATCATCACATTAATCACACGTGAAAAATATATTAAAATAAATTCAGTTGATATTAAGTTCCCAAAAGCTTTCAAAACCAAGCCACCAGACCGCACAGTGCGCGGAACAAACTTTTGCTTTTCAACAGTTTTTAGTTGTGGTATTGTGTCAAAGAGATAGTAAATTGTTTGAGTTTGGGCGGAATAATAAAGGGCAGTAACGAATTACTGTTTTTTATTACTTTTGTTTCCTTGAAAAACTTATTTATTATGTATTATTCGTGCTAATGGACACGGGATAGATGTTCCAGACTCAGGAGACCCAGGCAGAACAAACGTTTTTTTTTATACAAGCGTAATATTAATATCAAAATGATATAATTTGTCTAAATTTATCGATTTAAAGCGAGTTAAGGCCGGAGAATAGCGCTATCTATCCTAGAGTCTTGGTGGTGATAGTGGCGAACATTTTACATAGAGAAATATGTATTTTATTGGCTAACGTTACTATTGAGAATTTTATAGTACTTAAAAAAATAATTTTAATAATTCTGTGGGCGAAAGAAATAACCAGATGTGTCAATAAAATCGAGTTTTGAGTTAATTATGCATATTTGTATATTATTGTATGTAATTAGATGAATCAGATAATAAAATAAAATGGGACTATCTTTTATTTTTTGAAAAAGTTCAAATGATATGATTAATTATTTGAAAAATTTGGAAAGAAACAATGACATTAGTCGACTTTTCTCAACGTTCTTGCGCAAAAAACAAAACTACTGATGCAAAAGTTAGATTAAAAAATGAAGGCTTTACGGGATATTTCGTAAACAATCGAAATTTCCAAATTTAATTTATGGTCTCCTAAAAACCGGCATTTTTACCCATTTGGTTATTCATTTCGCCTACAGAATAATAATTCTCAATTATTCTTATAAACTCAATAAATTTATAACTATCATAAGATTTTTTTCACATTATAATAAGATCTATTCACATTATTTTAATTTCGTTGTGTTGTTTCGTTAAACTTTTTTGTTGCTTACCAGCATGTACTACTTACTATTTTCAAACTAAACGCTTGCTCAACATGATATAAAGGATACAAAGGAGTTTGAGTCAATTTCCTGACAGCCGTTTGATCATCATTCAACTGCCCGATAGGACCCAACAAGCCAACTTCCTGAAAGTCAACTGTCCGATAGCCCAACTGGCTGACAAAATTTCTTTCGTTTTTTTTATTTGTATTTGCATATTTTTGAGAAAATATACATAAATGTTTAATTTATTAAATTGTTTAATTTTAATTTTTTTTCTTCCAGTTTTGGATATTTCATTTCATACAATTTTGATTGCTGTAAATTATTTGAATATTTACATGCCTTTTATTGTAACCATTGTTCAAAAGAGTTATTTACGAGTACTCACACTAAGCAGACGTATACTCAATACACGTATTAATAAAAATCAAATATTATAAATTTCAACTTGTAATTGCCGTCGGAGTTATCTTATAATAAATTGTTTAAGTTATGATCTGAAGGTTTCTTATTTTATTTAAGAGGATAATAGAATCGCTATGAATTTAAATCTTACTTCAGACTGAAATAAAAACTTTTAGCATTATTGTCTAGTTTATAAAAAAGTCAGCTAGGTAGTCGTTTTTCTCTTTTCCTCTCCTATTTTATGAAGCATTTTTCTTATCTTCGGTGATAGATTGATCAAATGATTACACAGTAGCTTTCAGTATCTTTCGGTATATTGATGAAATGATTGTACAGTGTTGTTCACTGTCATTTGAAATACATTCTACAAAGATGAAAAAGAATAAAATTGGAAAAACAAAGTTATTTCCTGTTGTAAATTCACCATACATTTTAAAATAATTTTTCGTACCTTTATTCATTTTTTCTTTTGACAGCAAATTTTTTTTTTGCGTTGTGGCCCCGTAAATATGAAGCTTTTTCCAAAATTTTGCGGAATTTCAGTGACGCCGACAAAAGTTACGGTTAAAACACTCGAGGTTATGCCTTTAATGTCACAACAAACGATTTTACGTTTAAAATATGTTACGAGAAGAATTTACTCACTCCTGTTAAGTGTTTCTCAACAGGAATGAATAAAAAAACAAAAATAACGTCTTTGCATAAACTTATCTGATGATGAAAACTCGACGTTAAAATAAATTCTATAAAATTACAAACGGGGCATCACAAATTTGAACGTATTCATTATTCGTTGAAGCTTTTGATAATTTTAAAATATATAATGATAAATATTTTTTTATTAATGTCAAGAGGTATTAATGTCTTATTCAAATAATGCGAGTAGCTACAAACCATCAAATAATTTTGTTTCAATATTTAACGGACAAACATTACATCTATATATATATAATATATATATAAGATGAAGGATTATTTTGTAGGATAACCCGCGTATTGTAGTCTTGAGAAAGACTCTTATATTGTACCTAACGTTTCGGACAGATAGCACTGGCCATTTTCAAAGGGATTTTTGCGCCTTGTATTTCGAGTTCTATTTTGAATTGATGGCAAGCACACCCGTTCACTCCAGAAGTCGAGATCCAAGAATCTTAATATTAACATAATACCGGAAGCTTATTACCAAGATGTTGGTTATAAGCTTCCAATACGAACGGACGTGCTCGCACTGCCCCTCGTGATGGAAATTTAGGAAGATGCCTGTTGTGATTCAGGCGAAACGTCGGTTGACGTATGGTCCTTCTGAGGACCAGATTTTGACGCGGGTTACCCCCAAAGAAATTAATACTAACATATATATATTTAAATATTTATTTTCTTTTACGCATCTCGCTAATATTTGGTACGACACTGTCCTAAGATTCTTATTCCTATACGCAAAATTCTTCTTGCATTCAGGGTCAAAACGTCACCAAGTTGTGAACTCGCCTGCCGCTGAGGCATCTCCGCTTAAGCATACATCTTGCCTCGTGGACATCAACTCTGAATAATTATTTTATTACCGGTGTAAGCTCTGAGTGAAATGTGTTTAATTGTGCTACGTCCCATCATATAAACATTATTTATGTCTTGAAGTGAATAGTCGATGTATTTTAGTGCAAATTGCGAAAGAGACAATATATATTTATTCTCAAAAACCTCCATACAATCCACACTATGCCTTTAATCTGTTGTGAGTAAACGGCCCAAATATGCTGTCTATGACACTGTATATTCGTATCTTTTTTTACTCCCTTTATATTAACTCGTGCCGTCTGCTTGTCTTCTTGTCTTCTTGTCTGACGAAAAAACTTTGGATCCATTCTAAACCCCTTTCCCGTGATCCAAGCGAGCTGAAACATTGCAAGCAGACTGGTGACGACGATCAAGAAGATCTAAAAATTTTCGTTAAAAATATTAATAAATTTTTGGATTTTTCAAATTTTTAATGGTTTTTTCATACAACTTATTAAGTTGCATGAAAATATTTCAACGCGTCTGGTAGACGCTAAACCTGATTATAGTATAATTTTGGATTTTTGGAAATTTTTTAGTACTCCCTTTCGTAGCGTCGCCCTACAGAAGCCCAATGCGTAGGTTAAGCGAAAAAAAATGTTTCAACTAGTAAATGATAAAGGGAGTATAGTAAAAACTTGGTTTTTGGGTTACTTTTTTATCTTTTGACTCTTATATCAAGCATTTTTCACTGTTCTTTTCTTTAGTTTTACTCAATTACCTCAGATATCGCTGCATTAAATCTAATTTTCTTGAACCTATTCGGATAAAATAATGTTGAAGCTTGTAGTTTTCTTCTTCGTACAGATATTTATTTTAGCCTTCCAGTATATTGTACGATCAATGACAATGAGTAAATAGATTTCAAGTATCCACATTTTATGTGGAATAATATGTAACTACATCAGACCCTTTGTTGAAAATATGCATTAACACCCGTGCTCCTCAATTTATTATACGTACATCACAATTTGTTTCCCTTCAGAAAGCACCTGCACGATTGTAAGATTTTTTATGACATTTTAATGTCTATTGTTGAATTATTCAACCGTAAATACCACATACCGTGATCAAGCAACCAAAGGGCCCCTTATTATCGCTTTTATATATTTTTTCACTAATGACATATTAGTATATTTACTGTTTATTATTGAGAAACCTTAGAAGGAAAGAGTAGGTACTTTTGTATTTTTTATCACATAATATTATATTTATTTATCTGAAATGGTTGCAATTTTATATTTTTTTACTTAAATATTTATACGAGTGTTCAACATATCAATAATGCGTAACAATGGACTATTATTACCTTATAACCTTTAGCCTCAAATAAATATTTTACTTATATTATAGTATTATTCTATTTTTCTTATATTTCGATATAAATGATTTTTAAATATTTTAAAAATCATTGGTTTTTGGCCCTTGTAAACTAAATTTATATCATTTGTGAGGTATAAAAGCAAAGGCAGCAATATCCAAAAATTAAAAAAAAACGTTTCGAATGCAGTCACCGAGGATTACTAATTTAAAATGTACTAAATTCTAGATTTTATATATCTATCCCTTCCACAATCATGTTTCCTATAAATTTATAGGCCATTTTTCCTATAAAATGTCGAATTCAGTACATTATAAATTAGTAATCCTCGATGACTGCATTCATTTTTTTTTTTATATTACTGCCTTTACTTTTATACCCCACATTTATTAAAATGCCTGCATACATGGCCGAACGGCGCACTGAAATGGGGAAATTTCTCTACAAAAATAGTGAAATTGAAGCCGTAATACCACGTAATACTGACGGCATTATCGATCGATGCTGACTAATTTTTGGGCCTTAGGTTGATGATCTAGACCTGGATTATATTTCGGTTACTTGAAAAACATTTTTTTCCATATAAAACCAAAAAATCTGTACCGGGTATTTAAATTAATTTTAAAAACTTGGCTAAAAAAATATGCGTATCTTTAAAAACTCAAAATAACGTTTGCGTTTGGATCACCCATTATTCTTAATCTTTGTGTTAGAGTTTGATCCTACGCAGTATAATAAATATACTAATAATAAATTTAAAAAATACATATTAAATAATAAAGATGAGGATAATTTTTTTAAAAAAACGGGTGTTTATAAATTAATTTGTAATGATTGTGATTATTTTTATATAGGAAAAACGTGTATAAATTTTGAAATTAGAGTTAAGGAACACTTAAGGTGTTTAAATAGTAATAATTATTCTGAATTTTCTAACTTTTGGCTATGGATCATTCTTTTGATATTAATAAGGGTTTACAAATTTTACATACAAATTATACAGAATCACAATTTGATAAATTAGAAATTTTGGAAATAAGAAGAGTGTAAATAGTAAATTGAATATTATAAATAATCAGGTCCTTTTTGCAAATAGTTATCTTTTAAATTTATTTTCATGTTAATTAGGTACTTTATATTATCATTTTCCATATATAACTTTTTAATATTTTGATCTATACTTCGATTTTTAAATATTATATTTTTTATCCTGACGAAGAAGTCATTGGCTTCCGAAACATGTTGAATTTTTTCAATAAATAAGTGGTTTGAACAAAGTTAATTTATATCAATTATAATTATATTATTAATCAGAGTTATTCCTATTTCGACATAATTGTGAAGCGTCTTACATAACTCTTCCATTTTCCCAACATTGCTTGATATTTGTGTCAGTGTTCCCCCAGCGGTCGCCCTCCCGGTCTGGATGAACAGGGTGAACTATATTATTGGAAAACATAAATTGCTGCAAATGCGGAGAGTTTGACATTTTTGTGCAAGGTATTTGCAGTTAACCGAGTTGTTTATATTTTTAACTACAGGTAAGACACTGAAGTCGCAATTTTTATTTTTTTTCTTCCAATTTAACCCTCCTGTATTTTATTATATTATTTTATATTTAATTGACTATCGTTATAATAAAAATTGTACTATCATTAGGCAAATGGAGATATTTTAAAATATCATGAAATCATTTGATAATAACCGGTTAGGAATATATATTTTTGAGCAAAAAACATCTTGCATATAAGCCTTTTAATATTTTGATTTTCTCCTGCAGGTTTATATCATAAATTAAATATTAATCTTCCCTTCCTTTTCTTATCGCAGTTTGATGTCTTTCGCGCCTTACTTCGAATTTAGACCAATGGTCTAAATTCGAAGTAAACAACCTTCATAAATAATTGTATAGTATTGCACACTTATATATAAGTATAAGTATTCTATCAACTTATTGTTTAACTAGCTGTTACCTGTCAAAAATAACGGAACATTGGTTCGCGTCTTTGCTAAGCCCTAATATATATTTAAAGCATTTTTTGACGCTCCAGGGAGAGGCGGCGATAGTAACATGCGTTGAGTAACCGGTTCGGGTTTGCTGGCCCGGAGTTCAAGCCCCACTCAGACCGTTTGATTTGTTTTTTTTTACCCTGAATTCGATTACGAATATTACAAGAAGTTGCGAGGATAGACAGACAGAAATTCTTATGTTTAATGAAACTCAAACGCTTACGATGACTTTGAATGGTAGTTACGCCGTGGGTTAGATTATTTTTAAGAAGGCTTTTAAATAATCACTACCAGGCGACGCGTTTGACATCACAATGATGAATTACAGGCATTTGTCTGCGCTAAGTGAGTCTGTGGCTCATAGCAGTGTGGTGTAGTAGTGGACCACTATTGGATTTTCAGTACTCATCGCGAATTGGTGACAGTCTTGCAAAACCAATCGGTACGGAAATACCGACCGTGGCTGCAAAGCGGCCACTGCCTTCCAGAGATAATCTAAAACCGATTGTTTTTTACTCTCTTTCTTTTAACTCGTAGCGTCCGGTTGATTGCTTGTCTGACGAAAAAACTTTGAATCGATTTTTAGCCCTTTTCCCGTGATCCAATCGAGCTGAAACTTTGCAAGCAGACTCGTGGCGACGATCAAAAAGATCTTTCATATTTTTGTTAAAAAAAATTAGTAATTATAGTATAATTTTGGATTTTTGTAAAATTTTTATTTCTCCCTTTCGTAAAGTCGCCCGACCGAGGCCCAGCGCGTAGGTTAGCGCCAAACCAGTTTCCGCTAGTGAATGAAAAAGGGAGTATAATAAAAACTTGGTTTTTATTATATTTTATTATATAACTTGGCATTTTTTGTTGTGTATTTTTAAAGGGGTATTCTTTTATTGAAACCAATCCAATAAATCTGCTCGCATTCCAAGTCGGTGTAGTATTTCCACCGAGGCGAGGCGGCGCCGCGCACAATTCATTCGATTACCGACCGGACCCCGATACCGGTACGTACCGGAATATAGACGGGATAGAAACGCGAAATAAAAACAGGGATTTCCGCCAACTTCCCGAGGCACAGGTCGGAATCAGTCGGCTGAGAGGGAAATTTATGTGTATAATTTTTTGCCGCCTCCAGGAATGCAGCTCCGCGACGAGGTTGCGCGCGGAGCGGAGCGCGTGCGGAGATGTATTGTCCTCACGTTTCGCTTTCGGATTTCATCTTGTCTTTTTATATCTCTCTCTAGACATGCTCTCCCAGCGGTCGATTGCTCTAAATCATTATAAATATCGTTTCGTTTCGTTAACTATAACTATAACTATAATATAATATAGTATAACTGTGTATCGGACAAAGCTGATACAATGGTTTACATCTCAACGAAATGGAAATGGACAATAAATTTTTCTGTATTACTATTTTACCTTTAACTATTATTATTTGTAACTTTAACTGTATTATTATTTTATCTGTCTCATGTTTTTCTGTATTATTATTACCATTAACTATTATTATTGTAACTTTTAACTGTATTATTATTTTAACTCTCTTATGTTATTTTTTAAAAATTTTATTCTTTATATTTGTAAAAGCCCATAAAGGCGTTAAATAAATAAATAAATAATTGAATAAAAGATGTGTGGTAAATCTATGTAAGATAGAGTAAAGAATGAATATATTAGGAATGAATGTAGAGCTGATCGTAGCATAATGCACAGAATAAAAGTAGGGTCGCTCAGGTGGTTTGGGCATGTTGAGCGAATGAATGAGGAAAGAACGGTAAGAAAGACAAATGACGCAAGTGTCGACGGCGCCAGAAAGAGAGGGCGACCACGGAAGACGTGGCGTGACCAGATTAACCAGATACTGGAAGATGGTCCTGTGAGAAGCCTGAACAAACGTCGAGCTTGCGTGCGAAGATGTATGAATGTAGACGAAGCGAAAGTTGTATTTCAGGACGGAAGAGTATGGCGCTCTATCCTCTCTGCCTACCCCCACGGGGAAACGGCGTGATGGTAAGTAAGTAAGTAAGTAAGAATAAAAGAAAAATCATAATTTACAGAAATAAACTTTGTTTACACCATTTTTTATCGAAAAAAAATTCAACATGTTTCAAAGTCAATGGCTTCTTCATCAGGATAACAAATGTATAATAACAATATTAAATTTAAAAATCGAAATTTTGATAATCAAAATATTAAAAAGTTTTATATGGAAAATGAATACTAATAAAGTACCTACTTAACATGAAAATAAATTTAAAAGATAACCATTTTTACGAATAGTTATCTTTTAAATTTATTATATTTTTTATTTATATATATATTTTTTTTTTTGAGTTTGAAACATCTAAAATTTGTTTTTTCAATAGAAAAGTGGTGTAAACAAAGTTAATTTGTATAAATTGTAATTATAATGTCACCAAAAAATAATTTTGCTAAATCATTGATATAAAAAAAAGTTAAATTTTAATATTTATGAATAATTTCAATTTTTGTATATGCATTTACTTCTTTAATCAGATTAATCTTTTTTTTTCCATTCAATTTTCAATTTATTTATTGATAATATGTACATTACAAACAAAATGTTTAAGGTATACATATTAGGAAGTATATATCAAAATAAAAATATTTAATAAATTAAAAATAACATAAAATCTGGTCTGGTAGGAGAATTCCGCTTCGGAAAACCCCCTCAGAAACATGGAATATATCAATACCCAAAGCGATTTTGTTCAGCATAGCTGTGGCTCTTCCAACAGGCATAACCATCGGCAGGTTGGTCCTGTATATTGGAATGTGAAACAATCTATGCTAACGATGTCTAATGTAATTATCAGGAACATACAAACCAATGCTCTGCATAATTTCAGGATTATCGATCATACCGCGCAATCGATAAAAATGTGGATGTTCTTAGGTTTTCACGGCCACTCAAAATCTTCAAGTTTGTGTTTACTGGGGTATTATGCCGTGTTGTTACGACCTTTCAGGCCGACGTTTCGGACAATCGAGTCAAGACTGCGATAAAGTATACGTGGGACAAACGGCGCGTACCATTTCCAAAAGGGTCAACGAGCACAAACGGGCATGCAAACTCGGTCATCCAGAAAAATCAGCACTGGCTGAGCATTTTCTGGATACCGGCCATCATTTTGCATTCGAACCGAAAATCCTTGGAAAGCCTAAGAGTCACCATGCGCATCTTATCAAGGAAGCACTAGAAATCTACAAGCATCCGATAAACATTAATGGAGATGATGGTCTCAAATTAAATTAAAAATTAAAAATTAAAAACATCTTGGTATCCGGCACTTCAAAGTCATTCTCGTCGCAGACTCCGCAGAGATAGTGATCAGACAACAGATGAATCATACATACAACACAATATAACACATCATGACTTCGGCACAGTATTGCAAGCCGATACTTAACCACAACACCAACATTCAAGATAACAAACACATCGGCCCTGATGATGGACCCTGCAATGGGATCCGAAACGTCGGCCCGAAAGGTCGTAACAACACGGCATAATACCCCAGTAAACACAAACTTGAAGATAAAAATGTGTAATCAAATACACATTCCTTCTAGTCTCTAGACTATTGTAGCCAAGCATACCCTGGAGAAACTCGGTTGGGTAAAGCCAAGGATAATGCCCGTACTCTCTCATGTAGAGATATCTCAGAAACTTCTTTTGGACTTTCTCCACCATAAGAGAGTACTTGCCCTCATGTGGCCCCCAGATCATCAAGCCACTCTCGAGTCTACTCCGCACCAAGGAGTTGTAAAGAGTTCTCAGTACGCGGGTATTCTCGAAAACCCTGGCAGTACGCAGAACAAATACTAACATTCTCAAAGCGTTACCACTGATCGTCTCTATGTAATCGTGAAATATTAGGTTGCTTACAAATCTAACACCTAGATCTTTAACATTTGATGTTCTTGTCAGATTTTGGTCGTAGCGAAAAAATTTTTTGGGCCCTAGTGAAGGATGTAACCGAACACTTGGAAACATTAAACAAAAGTTTATTTCGTCTTCCCCATTCACATATATTTGATATATCTGCTTGGAGAAGATGAAAATCGTCCAAAGTTGACACCTTTAAGAAAAGCTTTAAGTCATCCCCAAATAACAGAAAGAGCGAGTTTAAAATTACATTTTTTATATTATTAATAAAAATCGAAAACAACAATGGACCCAGGTTAGATCCTTGTGGGACACCCGAGAAGGTAAAAAAGCACTCTGACGCGAATAGGCCGTAGGAAACGTATTGGTTCCTATTTTGGAGGCAGCTCGCCATTAATTTTAGCATACCATCCGAAAAACCAATCTCCTACAACCTTTTCAATAAGACATCATGGTTGACTTTATCAAAGGCTTTGGCGAAGTCATTATATGAACAGTCTACCTGATGTCCCGCGTCCAGAGCTTCCGTGACGTAATTTGTGAAGACCATCAGATTTGTCTCAACCGAGCGGCCTTTCCGAAATCCATGTTGTTCATCAATTATAAATGGCTCTACTCGGGAAGCGACGGTTCTACTTATTATGATTTCAAATACCTTAGCTGGGGCAGAGAGAACAGCTACAGGTCTATAATTTTCTACGGACGACTTAGAGCCACTCTTATGTATGGGAGTAACTTTTGAAGTCTTCCATGTTTCCGGGAAGATCCATGTATTAATGGAAAGATTATATAAAAAACAAAGTGGTTTTTTTATCAGTTCCACACAACCTTTTAAGAGAAATGTTGGAATGAAATCTGGACCAAGAGAATGAGTATTATTTAATTTTTTTATAGTGTAGGACACATCCTTCTCACTGATATTTTGAAATCAATAGACTGTGCACCGATCGGAGAACATTGCCTAGCAATGTTAATATCCAGAAGCGTAGGTTCACTACTATACATTGTTTTAAAATGACCTGCAAACGCCTCAGCAATATCTGCACCCCGTACCATTTTTAACCCATCCATTTACCATCTTAACACATTTACCTAAGAATATTCCTTTTAGCGATAATTTACTGATGAAGCTAGATTATCTTGGTATCTTGTTGGTGTAGAGGTCATGACGTTCGCCTAGTGATCTGGCGGTCGATGGTTCGATCCCCATTCCAGGACATCAGCAAGTTAGTCTTGTTTTCAAAGCATAAGTTTTTGACTTACTTTGAAAATAGTAAGAATATAAATGTCACTTATTAATTCATTGTATTCACGTATATTTGTAAACAATAGCTTATTTATGATCCTTTTGGCTTAATCGCATAATAAATATTTTTGTGTTATAATATGGATAGTAATTATTATAATAGCAAAGGTTTTGAGTTTTACGTAGACACATATTTTGGAAAAAATTGAAATCAATCAAAAAAAATCATCCTTTTTCAGATTTTAGTAGCTATATCATAAAAAATATTCAGATTATCATATTTATATTTAATTTCTCTTTCTTTCTAAAATACACATTTAAGTACCTACAACTCATGCTTTAATGTA
This sequence comes from Agrypnia vestita, assembly GCA_016648135.1. Taxonomy (NCBI): domain Eukaryota; kingdom Metazoa; phylum Arthropoda; class Insecta; order Trichoptera; family Phryganeidae; genus Agrypnia; species Agrypnia vestita. Next base: position 48,805 of record JADDOH010012612.1, read on the forward strand.
TTGACAGCATTCACCTGTATAATAGTATTTTAACCTACAAATCACAAATTACAGAAATTCACATTTACACAATTCGCCACGTTCTGAATGACGTCAAATGACAATTCAGGTAGCAAGTACCATTTAATTTCAATAGAAATAAACCTATCCAGTAGGACAACCGAACTCAATGTTATTAAGTGTATAAACAATGTATAATACAAATAATCTAGTTTTAACAAGTGAGTTTATAAACATTGAAATATTCTTACTATTACGAGTATAATATATGGTTGGTATAATATGATGGCACAACTTAGTAGATAGCAGCGAGGAGATGACAACAAAACAGGATTCAGATATTTGTAAATGTCCCAAATAAAACATTAAGGCGATCGTCCAGCTGAGTGAGCAAATTTAACAATTTTTTCTCATATTTTCTCTTGCGTTTTTTATCACATTTTTGTACGGAAATATCTCATTTTAAAATTTATTCATCAGGTTGCATATACTTTAAATACAAATATCTTATTAAAATGTACAAAATAAATTATATAATTGATTAATAAATTACCAAACCTTCGATGTTTCAAAAATGAAGAAAATTGCTCCACTTTGTGGGCTTTTTATGACTAAATGGCCTCGTGAGATGTCTTTTTTATTCAATAATAGTACAAAGTATATGATTATCTTAAATTTATTACAAATATTACAAAATCTCTCATTTTTTTCAACTCTTTTTACATGGTTGACAATTTATTAATCAGTTATATGATTTAGTTTGTGTTACTTTAATAAAATATCCGTATTTAAAATATACGTAACCTGATGAATAAATTTTAAAATGAGAAATTTCCATACAAAAATGTGATAAAAAAACGCGAGAGAAGATATGAGAAAAAATGGAGAAATTTGCCCTCTCTGCTGGACGATCGCCTTAAATGTTGTTTTTCTCATGCTCTAAAAATATTTTTACATTGAATACGACGAGTGGGTACATAAAAATAATTTAAGTAAGATAGCTAAAATATATATTTTTTAATTTTTGCTCTATAATAGTAACTAAATTGTTTTTACGCGGCTGGCGCTATATAAATATTTTTGATCAATAATATTGAGGGCGTTTTATTTTGACCAATAATATTGATAGTGTGCGGGGGCCTTAACAGAGCGACAACGTTTAAGTCGGACGAATAGACCAACCAGCATTGTTTGCGTGCTGCGCAAAGGCTGGCTATGCGATTTGTGAATATGCAATACCTACAAAGGCAAGACAGAACAATTAAATGTTTATTTTTATCGCACTCCCGTGTTATTGAAAATGAAAAAGTGCCGACAACCAAAAAATATTTTTATATGTTTTGAGAACACAAATTCAAGATTATATCCACAGGGGGATAATTATTGTCCAAAAATTCTTTTTTCAATTTTTGTAATTTTATCATTTTATTCAACTTGTATTAAAGAAAATTAACCTTGCAAAAATTGAAAATAAAATTTGTTTACAAGGTTTTTATAATTGAGTTGTGTGTAGTTAATGTAATGATGGTTCAATTTTTTGCAAGAAATATGTCAGAAATATTTTTTTTTTAAATAGAGATGCGAACACGGAATACGTGTCATATCAATATTCTTACTATTTTCAAACTAAGCTAAATGCTTGTGCTATGAAAATAGGACTAACTTGCTAGTCTGGAGTGAGGTTCGAACCCGTGACGTTTGGATCACGAGCTTTTTTACTTTTTTTTACTTTGATATTGTATGGTCATGGTTTCTTGAACATTTTCCACTCTTTATCAAAGCAATGTTATGTTTTTACTAATATGTATGAGACACCCAGTATAATACAAATATAATACAGCTCCAATGGAAAAATATTCAGTTCAGTAAAACTGACTTACAGATTGAGGAAACAAACTAAACGTACCAAAGAAATAAAATAGGAGAAGCGTTGATATTATGTTGTAAACAGAAACCGTCAAAAATATAAATTTAAGCTATTGCTACGTATTACGAGTAGAATTTTTATTAGTTTAATTCATATGATAAGGATTATTTAATAAATATTTGTTTCAAGAATCAATAGTAATGCGCATCTTTTTTGCTTGCTGCGCTGCACGCCACTGGTTATCACGTACCTATCTTAAAAACCTACTTGCTGTAATACGAGGTACGCGTCAAAATAAAACACAACAATGTTTTATGAAAACGAATAAAATGACTAATGACAAACGCTTGAAGTCAATGACTCTTCTTAAGTAAAAAGCTTTGATGATGAATAAGAATTGAAACGAGTCATTAAACACGGTGAAAGCCCTCGCACTTGAGTGATCACTCTCTCCCTCTCTCCGTCTTGTTCGCTCTTTCTCGACTTGCCAAAAAAAACTATGTGGTGTTTAATAAATTTAAATACAATTGACGTGTTATAACACAAATAATTCCCGATAAATTTTCACATTTAGCGTTTATCTCTATTGTGTAGATAAAATTTCCATTTTTGAGCAATAATTCACGTATTTTAAACCATATGCAAATGATTTATATCGTCGAACACCATTTTTCCAATGGTTTCGAGCTGATCAATTTCGCCGGACACATTTGAAACTAATTAATTTAACCATCAATATTGATAACGATTATTAAATCCTTATTCGATGAATTTTTCGAAGGATGTTAAGAGTTATTGTGTTTTCATTTCTCAAATTTCTCAAATTTCATCAAATTTCTCGTTTCAACACCCTATTCTATGACGTTCGTGATGTTTATAAATTGATAATACATCTAGTTGGGTTTAGAATGAAAGAAGCCAATGATCATATTAAATGAGACAGATTTTATCGAGTCTCAGTGCGTATGTTTAAATTGAATTAAAATTGTAATTTAAACCTTTTCATGAAAGTGAAAAAGAAGACGTTTTTCAGACCATTAATTGCTGAATATAGGCTCCTTCATTGCTCTCCGCAAACCCTAGTTCCGTACAACCTTCCTACATCAAAGGCCACTGCTAATTTTCTTTTACACATCAAGATTCCGCCGGTCCATCCTAACATTCACCAGTCAGTCCGGCATAATCCCACTTTATTGGGATCACGCAACCTTGGATTTTCTCCTCACTCGATCGTTAGTTTTTCCGTTTTAATCCTTTTCTAATAATGTCGTTTATTGAAAGAAATCAATTAAGGTGAAGCATTAAAATTTCTGTTTGAAACACATCCAAAAATGTATGTACACTTGAACCTTGTTTAGCTCAATGAGCTTCTGTTATCCGAATTGAATGTAGTATTTAAATAGCAGAATATCACCACAGATTGAACGAGGAATGACAATGATATAAATATAATATATTCGTTTAGAAATAATACATATAACATAACTAACTTTTTAGCGATTAAAATAACTTTACATTATTAAAAAGAAAACACTTTACATAAAACCACTTTTTATTGAATTATTGACAATTCAATAACTAGTAGTTTTATACAAAATAATTTAAGTTTTTTATCTGTAATTGAAGAAAAATAAAATAGTCTTAAAAAGTGACCAGTTTGTAATATTTACGGCTGTTCATTTTATTTAAGTTTTTAATAATTTGGGGTAGATTCGGTTCACATTAACTTGAATAATCGGGGTTCTGTTGTATCTCGGAGAACAGTTTCAACGTGACGGCCGGCAAGACGGCAAGAATGGTTGGATTAGAGGTGTTTGTTGTGTGTTATGTTTTTGTATAGTTAGGTCGCGAATAAATGTGGAATTAAGTGACAGTAGCAAGATTTTGTCACCCTGCAGGGATATCAAGCATGAATTCTCACCAAGAGAGGTCGTTAGAGAAACCAAGCAACTGAGATGAGATTTTTGAGAAGAAGAGAGTGGTAACAATATGAGAACGAGTGAAAAGCTCCACAATTAAAGAGAGCCTCGGTGTGAAATCTACTGTTCTTTTCACAGAAAAACTCCAGATGAGCTTGCTCGAGCGTGTAATGAAAATACCAACAGAAATATTACACCAACGTATTCTCTCAACCATCTTAGAAGGCGGCTAGAGAATCAACTTAGTAAAGCTGGGGACAGGGACACCTGGTGATGCCTTTTTGAGGTCATTGACTGCCGATTTTGCGTTGGTATCCACCATGCAAATATACAAATAAAAATGTACTCGTTTGTATATTAGATACAAAATAAGATATCCGCTGAAAATAAATCTTCGGGGAGCTGACGGTATCAGACGATTCTAGACGGTCGTGAAAACATGAGAATATTTTTACTCCCTTTACCCTTTATATTAACTCGTGGCGTCTGCTTGCTTGCTTGCCGTCGAAAAAACTTTGTATCGATTTTTAACCTTTTTCCCGTGATCCAATCGAGCTGAAACTTTGCAAGCAGACTTGTGGCGACGATCAAAAAGATTTATCAAATTTTCATTAAAAAATAAAAATAATTATAGTACAATTTCGGATTTTTAGCATTTTTAATAGTTTTTTCAAATTGGAATCATTACAAAAGTTTGATTACTAGCAACGGCGGCCCGATAACGTCGCGGAATATTTTCTAAATTTGAATTACTCCGTTGGTATACATAATAGTTACTTCACTTCGAATTTCGAAAATCTAAATTGACTGACAAATGTTTTTAGAATTTTATCTTCATCAAAGCTCAAAACATCTGACATTTTAGAAATATATTAAATTACTGTAAGCTTAGTGTTATGTTATATGTTTTAATTCGTCTTTAATTGTTGTTATATTTTACAAAAAAGGGAGTATAATAAAAACTTGGTTTTTATGGGTTAATTTTTTAATTATTTAATTTAACTTTTTCACCAGACATCGATATGAAACATATCCTTGAATAGTCATGACCAAAAAATTGACATGTATTAGTATATCATTCGATGTGCGGAACGTTGCTCACCAGGAAAGCTGTTCGCCACACAATTGCTCGACGGGAAAGTTACTCACCAATCACCATCGCAACAGGATGTTCTAGTGAAGATTTTTTTACATGAATATACATAATATATATTAAGAAACGCGTTTTTTGAAAAACATATACATATATTTTGAATTACTATTTATAAACGGTTGTCGTCAACTAAAAGTATTTATCAAAGTTAGATTATGTAAGGTTGGGTAAAGTTATCTGGTGGCGAACGATTGTTGACGAGCAACTTTTCTGGCGAGCAATTGTGTGGTGAGCAATAGTGGGCGAGCAGTTGTAGGCGAGCAACTCTGGGCAAGTATCTGTGGGTGAGCAATTGTGGGCGAGCAATTGCTGGCGAGCAACATCCTGGCGAGCAATTATGTGACAAGCAACTGTGGGCGTGCGATTTTCCGGCTATCATATTGTTCACATAATTAAAATAATAATTATATTTATGTTTTTCGGAACCCACAGAATATAACTGAATTTATTATTTTAACATTTATTTCAACATATGAAACCTACTTGAAAAGAAAAGAAAAAATATTTTAAAGCGCATTATATAGGAATGTGAAATGTGATATTAATACTGCTACAATAGTTTTTAATTTTACAGTAATTTCAACTACAAATAGCATTTCACATATTGTTATCCCAACAAAAACCGAAATTTATGATGTGTGTATTGTAGGTACATAAAATTGATGCAACAAAATATCTGGACCAAAACTTCAGAAGTAGAGGAAGAACATAAAATATTTACGCGTATGAAAAATATTCACAATTGCTACAAAGTAATAAAATATGCTCTAACTTGGTTCATAGCATATATGTTTATGTCATGTCATTTATAGCTTATGGGTTTATATGACACTCGCTCGCCCAATGTTAGTGACTTATATTAACTTGCAACATTGTTGTTCCAATTTAACTGACTTTCATTATCGGTGCTTCTGGAAAGCTTTCTCGTAAATCTAAAGAGCTAAATCGCAGCTTGGGTTTCGATGCGGACGTTTCCAGCCAATCGGCACAAAGTATGGAACTGTCTTGTGTGAACTGGATTTCGGTCGTGCCATCTTTCAGATTTGTTTGTCTTTTCAAACATTTTCAATCAGTTCAAAACCAAAAACTGTATGTATGTGTTATTATGTACGTTCTACTGCACGTCACACCGTGGAAAGTGCCATTCTTGATGACACATGGGTAAAGTTCGAATTTTGTTTTATTTGTTTTTTGATAAGGAAATTATAAAAATATGTTCATTTTAAAAATTGTTACTGTACCGTAGCGGTGAAGGACGAAATTAAATAAAAAAATTTATAACAAAAAGTTTACTTTTTCTTATAAATACTAGACGAATTTAACTGGAGAACATTACTGTAATTCGCACTAAATCTTGTACCAGTCACTTGAGAATCTTCCACTTGACTTTTGACATATCGCCCCGAATACTATCGAACACTTTTTTTTTTATATATATATTTATTAAGTTTTTGATATTTATTACATTGTAGATATGCCAAACTGCACAGCAGTTTTACGGCATGGTTGCCTTCAATATTTGACACTAATTTTTATTTTATAATGAAGATAGGTGGTCATTATCGAGTGTTGCATGTTTTTTTACAAAATGATACATGATATGTAATAATATTTGACAATAATTTTTATTTTATAATGAAGATAGTAGGTCATTATCGAGTGTTGCATGTTTGTTTACAAAATGATACATGATATGTAATCTATATGTTAATTGCCCCACAAATGCCGCTCATAGTGCATGTGTTTCCATTGCCAGCCTAAAAAAAGCGTATGATTTTTTTAAAGAAACGAAGCTTACAGTTCACTTTAAAATTAATTTAGATATAATTTAATGTATAGAAATATTATATGCGTTATTTAATATTCGATTTACTTAAAAAATTACACTTATTGATTAAAAATATCGATATACATATTTTATTCAATCAATTTTATTTTTACATCTGGTAAGACATTTCCATTGAATTTGACATTTGATTATATTATCTTATCTATGGGCATTTGACATATCCGATTTGGAATTTGGAATGCCCTGACGCCAGTATTTTTTTAAATACATATATTCATATTTTTGAATTACAATATACATCTACATTACATGGAAATGAATGCTAAACATATCCTTATGTTGTCAATATTTCATGAATGTATTTTCTCATATGTCAATTTTAATTAAAAATACACAGAAGATTTTCCTTTTTATTTAATGTTCATTAAATATTTTTTACAAAAAGTATTGTATGTATTATTTACAATTAATATATTTCAAAAATAATAATTTGTCGTTGAACATTTTTTATGAGATAAATTTTTTTAAAACTGGTGTTTAAAAAATATTAAAATAGCAAATTTCACAAAAATTTTTGCAGACAAAGACAGGTATTTGACGAAATACATTACAGAATCCGTTTTGATCTGGCCCCATTAATTTACATAAAATTTAATTAATGAGAATAAATCTAACTTCTCTTTTTATAAAACATAAAAATCTACATTAAATTTATGTAATTAGTTAGAGTATAAACTTCTAATCATCTTTTTATAAAAGGTTTTCGAACAGCACTGAGAAAACATTTCACGAAAAACCTGTATTTTGTGTACTATAATTAATTAAACTCATAAAATGTATTTAATCCTTTTCGGCAGGAAATTTTGGAATTTTTAAATTATCTAAATACTGATATTAGATTATCTAAAAACTCGAGAAAAATGTAAAGCATTTTATTTAAATTTGCTTAGGAAACACTTTAATAAGCAAACTTAGATAATAATGGCAGATACGATGATCTGGAAAAAAAATCTTAAATGATGATTACAAGTCGATCGCAATGAAACGGAAAGGTTTTATAGAGAATATATTTTTAAAGAAAAGTAAGCTTCCCAATTTTTCAACGTATAGAAAACTACGCAATTTTAATTATTTTAAATAATATGTTTTAGAAATTTGTAGCAATATTTTCCTTTTCACGCATTTGCTCTCTGACTGAGTTTATCGGTTGTGTAATTACTAATTATTGTGCATTTTTGGACCTTAAATTATCTTAGTTGTTAAGAATAATGAATTGTTATCATTAATCAATTCATAAATTGTGAATGAATTAAAAAGTAACCATTATATAAAATTAAATTTTTTCGTATTTAATGTTGTTGGTTTCTTTTTTTTAGTACATGTAAATAAAAAAATTATAAAAAAATTTTTTTTTGATAAGAAATTGATATTAAGACACATGTACCTACCAAATAATCGTGTATGTTTTCAAATAGCTTGTGTTAATTTATCATAAACTTTATTTATTATAAAAATAATTATTTATTATATATTTATCCAACCAGTTTAAATTTTAATATTTAATTGTTTAAAAACTTATATTTATCGAACAGGTTTATATTCAAAAACATTCAAAAACTATCATTTATTCTTCAGGGAGATAAACTACCTCTAAATATATAATTAATGTTTAATGAATAAAAACGAGTATTTTTGTACATTAGATTTTTGAGTTTCTTTATCGCTCTGACAAAGGAAAAGAAAATGTCTCCGAATTTGGTTAGATCAATATATAAACTCAAATGGCTATTTAAACAAATTGTATTATAAATCTTATTCATTGGAAATATTTCAGTCACACTCATAGTATTTTTTTATCATTTGACTAATATTTGTGACATTAAAAAATAGTTTATCGTATTCACAAATTTTATTCACTTGACTAATTTTTTTCCCTAAACTGATTTATGCGGGGACCTGAAAGAGATTAGCTAAATTATACCGCTGCGGAAGATGGCTTCAACTCGAGCAATTCACAGATGGAACTGTATTCTAATTCCTACTCCATTTCTCGCCAGCTCTGGAAAGTTCGCTCAGTCTGAAGGGAACTTTTGGATCAACCATGCTCCATTGCTAGTTTTACTAGGATTATCGCCTGAGGTTTTAGTCATAGAAAGGACCTGCAATTTAACGTATCTTTATAAAGCTTATAAAAGAATTTAATTTTAATTTAATTTAAATTTCAGTCAGATAATTTTACGTCTGATGAATAACGCACTATTTATTTTACAAAACTAATCTTTATTTATTAGCAGTCTTTTTGTTAATATATGTCATTAATAACACTAGAACTGGTCCACTTGAAACTCAAAATAATCATCTTGCTTACCAAAATAGCTGCCGTATAATTAATAAGATGATAAAATAAGATAATACAAACATTTCATTCAGCAGTTATTAAAAAAATCATTTTATAAAATGATTAAACGAGAGGCATATTAATTGGCGTATCGGGTCATCTTTGCAATCAAACTGAGCATATAATAAATTCAAGACTGACATTAATTAAGAAAATAATTACCACAGCAATTAAAAGATTTAGCCAGGGATAATAACGTTATTCACAATCAATAAACCTTGTGAATTGAATAGATTGCGGATGTTGATTGGAAAAGAGAAAGAAAAATAATGAGATGAGTCGATATCTAAAAAATCCATTTAACCCTATAAAGTTGGAGTGGCGCTGAGATTAAGAGGAAAAGAGAGCACTTAGGGCTGAAGGATTCTGTGTAGGGTAGCCGCTTCAGTAACCGATTTTCTTCAATATTCTTGACACTTTTAGAACAACACGAAATTAATTACATATTTTTTGAGATTTAATATGATGTTAAAATAATTATTACTTTAGACGACAATCACGTCAATAATGACCGGAAAAAATTATGTTTCAAATTTATACGGAATAATTGGTAGCAGTTAAGTGCAGTCATATACACTTACCTATATAAAAAATATGCAAAGTCAAGACAGCAAAAATATACATATTTGAGTTAAAATTATATTTTTTGTAATATTCAGACATAAAATGGTTTGATGCTTGTAATCGAAATACCAACTGTGAGATTTTTTTTTTAATTTTGATGGTTTGGTTAAAATTCAATTTATAAGTTTTTTTTAAAGTAATCCGAGTTTGGAATATTTATTTGATTTTTTAATAAATATACCTTTATTTTTTCAAATATATTCATAACGCATGAAAATTGAAATAACACATAAAATTAAAAACTATAAACTTTAGATTCTTTATTTCAAAATGTACATGATTGCCAAAGGTGTGATTAAATTAAATTCATTATGTTTGTAGGACATAATTATTTTAAATTGAACTGTTAAATTATTGATCAATGCAATCCGACGTTTTAAAAATGATTATAAAGTATGACAATTATAAAAATTCTTCGAAAATGATGGTTGCGCAATGAATAAAAATAATGTGAACATTTTATCGTCTGGAAGTAAGATAATTATTTTGTTTCCTGCACTAATGAATTAAAAAAATGTGCTCTCTAAAACAGCCATTAAGGTTATTGTGTCTTCAAGCAACCCTTAAGTAGCCAAGAGAAGATTGGGGGTTGGGGTAGGGGGCACACTCTGCCACTTTTGGTCGTTCTTCATAAAACTTTCACAAGTTCATTCTTAAAGATTCGTAACTTATAATGCAATGCGGTTAAACCGCCGAGAATAGAGGCTTTGGAACTGCAAAGAGGATTTACAACTTCATATGGCTGGGTAAGAGATTTCCTGTACCAAGTAATGCAACTGGGAAAGTAATAATTTAAGCGTCGTCCGTACTACGCTGAAATTTTTTTGTTTACGAGGGAGATACTATAAATATTTTTAAAACGTATCCTTATGTGCTTATGTATAAAATCGAATTTTCAAAAACTCGGTTCCCATTTTACTACCTTAAACAAGCCAACACTCCTTATTATCGGACAACTTTAAAGAAAATGTTGACGTATTTGTCCGCAGACTAGAATGAGGAAACTAGTGTTTTCTGGACTATTTTGTAAACGACTGCTCTTATGGCTATTAGCATCCAATAGTAGAGTCCATCATCAGAGTTAATGTCGCTGATGAATCAGGCGAGACGCGTACACACAGAAAAATAACCGGAAATCTCTAACAAGAGAACATTTTTACAATTACGCAGCTGATGCGTTTACCGATAAGTCTCCAAGACAATTTAGACACCGTTAAATATAGTTTAAATTTATTTTTTATGCCATAGTTTTGAACAATTTTATCTTCATTCTTCTTCTTCATGTGCCCTGTCGGATTTCCCCGATGTCGGCGATCACCTGGGAGAAAGTTTCCCTGTCCAGGGCAGTGCGGAACAGCTCTTCCACGCTTCTTATCCCGGTCCACTCACGGATGTTTCGAAGCCAGGAATGCCGCCTCCTTCCGACCCTTCTGCGACTCTCAATCTTCCCCTTCGAGCTGAAGGTTGGAGTACTTTACGCCTCTCATTATGAAATCTCAAGTATGAAATTTTACGGAGCTTTACTATGTTGAGTAACTGTCTGTTTGTATTTGCTCTAAGTAAAACTTCAACATTACTAGTCATGTCAGTCCAAGATATATAACATTTTACGATGTATCCCCATTTCGTTCGCCTCTAGGCAATTTAGAGTAGTCACCTTCAGCGTCCATGCTTCAACCCCGTAAAGTAGAATTGACCATACATAGCATTTGATCGACGTCTGTCTGAAATATTTTACCTTCATATAAATTAAATTTATCATATTGTTTTATCCAATTTATTTTTGCTGAGAATGGTAGCCCTCTTGCGTCAGACATAGAAACACCATGTCTCATCCATTCGTTCTTACAAAGCAGACCCTACACAGCGCTGTAGATGCATACTACGGTGTGTAATTTTTTCAATTTTTGAATTTTCTAATTTAGTATTTTAGTAATTCCTTGTGTCGTTAAATACTGCATTTATAGTTTTCATGAAAACTTGAATTTAATTGAAGAAATGAGATGAGCACTCAATTGGATGAAAATTAATAAAAACACTTATTTATAACGTTCTCATATTTGTACATAAAATTTTCAATGACATAATGCAAAATATTTTTGAACAAAATTATTTTATATAGTGATTTACATACATACAATACCAGAAATAGGAATAGAATAGGATACCGTATAAGAAAAAAGTATATACACAGAATTGTCTAATGTACAGAGGTGTAAAAATATAGGTATGATGAGATGCCAAGAAGCATGAAAAATATAAATAAGATGAATGAATTTAAAAACAAATGCTGTAATTATTGTTAAAATAATATAGAATTGTAGAGCTAAGATATATTATTATTTATTATATTATAGATTGGCTTATTCAACGATCTTGAAATATAGAGATATCAGAAAAATAGATGTGTTATATTTACACTTATTGATGTTGTTCTAATATTAACATTATTATTAATAATTAACATCTATAACTTTTTCTTCCTTTTTTCTTGTACCGATTTGATTTACTACGTTTTATTAATTTTTCTCTCTTTTTTATTTTTATTGTTATTGTTCTTTTCTGTCTTGCTTTGACTTTTATATTTTAAGTTATGCCGTAGATCTCTATAATTGGTCTACTAACTTTTCAATACATTATATCATTATAATAAAATATTCTGTTGAGATTCCTAAAATAAAAGAAAATAAATAAAAAACATAGCCAGAATTAGAATTACTCCATATTTTATTTCATTTTGATAGTTTGTTAACGTTTAATACGTACTCTCGTTCGAGCAACCTCAGATTGTTTTACGATTAAAAGATATTAAAAGGAAACAACGGAAGATCATCTCTGAAAAATCATTAAAAAACATTTTTAGAATTTTTAGCTCGTTTGAGTGGGCCAAAAATTATCGCAACTTTTTTACATAACCTTCTTCTTCTTCTGAAAATAAGGCAATGCGCTCTCAAAGAGCGATTTGTACCATTTTACAAGCTATAAATGAGGTAATGCTAAGAAAGGGAAATTAATCATATATTTTTGTCATTTTCTGACAAGAATTTTGATATTATCGCTATCAGATTAGGCGAGTTTATTGCAATAAGATGACGAATATTTGTTGGGAGTTGGAATTTAGCCTCGATCAGCTCATTGTAAAAGGCATTCCCTGTAGCTACATAAGATATTTAACTGTAACTGGTTGCGGATATTTTATACGAACCGTATTTTTTCCGAAAAACGATTCTCGAAGATGATGTTGAATTCTTATTCAACGTCATCAGGAGGACGACCTTTACCCGCGGAGGTAGAGGGCGGACTGATTACTACTTTTGAGGACGTAATAACTAATGACCGTAAACAATCTTAACTCTTTAATAACTAACCTACATAGTATACTTTTTTGCCATAGACATTTAGACACGTGCAGAAGTCCCAAATACATGAGAATAATTTTGAGCGGTAATCTTTTTAATCATTTAAGTATTTTAAGCATATTACAAAAAAACATTATGCATAAAAGAAAACACATAGAGAAACATATTGTAAATCGATGTAGTCTAACCCTTAAAAATCGATTTTTCTATTGAAGATTTTGAAATCATTTACGATAAATTATTGAAGTCTCACAGAGACAAAGCTATGGCTATGAAAAACGTGTGTGGAAGATTTTTTGTACGATGACTCAGGGCTAAAACACTTACAACCTATATGAGCTTACTTAAGTGATCACTATACACAGTGAAACGTCCACCAATTCCATCGTTAAGAACATCTACACTTCATCATATTTTGAAAGTTCTATATATGTTCAAACCTGAGAATCCTTCATTTATTTTAATGGACTGTACTAGAGACATCAGAAGTTTTTTCTCATGAACTAGTATATTTTATATAATAATTAAAATAATAATAAGTCATCGAAATTATTTAAAAACTATTTAATTTTAAAAAATATAAAAAATGTATTATATTACCACTAACTGCTTTTCCAGAGCTATACACATACCCGTCATTTTTTTTAAATGATGAGTAAATTATAATAATCGAGAAATTTTTCAAATATTTAATAATATTGAGTAATGTTATTATGTAAAACACTTTTATTAGCGGCATGTGGCCCAGAAATTCATTAAATAAATAATCAATATATTTATTTTTCAACTGAAAGTAGGTACTGAACATTGTTAGGTAAATCGAGTCAAGATTCAGAAAACTAATCAATTTAATTTTTTTTAATTTCAAAAATATACTTGGGAAAATGTCACTCGTTTTGTGCGTCGAATATTTTTTAAACCATCGCGTTTAATTAAATATTGCTTCTTTGCGATGAAATTCTTTGAGATCATTTTTAATATAATTTTCAGATATAAAAGGCCCATCCGCAAATTACATTCACGTCAAGGATATTAATTTAACATTAATTTTAAAATTAAAAGGAAAATAGGTCGCATGAAAAAAGCCCGTCGGAAGAATCTGCTGGGCGTGTAATATTTTTTGTTCTCCCTGAGGAAGCATTTCAAATTGTTCAATTAGATTAAAAGCGTACTTGAGAGAATTTTATTAGATTTTTTTTAAATTTTTACATTATACTTTTGTTTTTCTTCTTACACATTTTATAACCTAAACCTATATTCGGGTAAAAAGTAAATTTTTTTAACTAAGCATCCAATAAATATAGAGTTATTTTATCACTTGTGTTGCTTCGAATGAAGCAGTCCCTCTCATCATCCGGCGTAATTAATAACTAATCTCAATACTAAAGGCATGCAGTGAGAACAAGAAGCGTGACTTTTTCCTAAATATATACTTTGAAAAGAAACTGAAATGAGATGTATACTGTATACCTCGTAATATTCGTATTACAATAATTCACATATTATTCAGATTTTTATGTTTCATTATACTGTAATATACTAATATTAAAAATAAATATATTGGATGCAACCACAGAGAAGTGGTTGTAATTTTATTGGAAATAAGATCTTTATGTACCTACATTATTTTCACTTTAGTTGGTTTTTTTGCTTCAAATGTAAATAAGTTATCGTAAGTTTTTTAATTGATGTTTTTTTTAATTATTCTGCTCCTTTCAAAACTATAGAAATGATAAAATAATTCAACGTAGTATAATATTTAGTGTTGTGTAAAATAAAATAAACATTTTACCACAAAGCCATTGCCACATCAATTAATAATAAACTAGCTATCACTTCTCAAAAATGACGGTACATTTACATGTCGATTCCTATTTATTTACATTTATTTTATATAAAAAAAATACTATAAAAAGAAAAAATAATAAATAAATAAAAAAAATTAAAAAATACGATCTGATATCCAGATTCATAAAGAATAATAAGAAACAAAGTTTTTTTAAATCACATCTGAAAAGGATTGAATAATCTCAGTGTAAGTATTTAAGAAATAAATATTTAAGTACATATTAAAAAATATATAGTTTTCAATAAAACAATATTTTATTCGTGAGATAAAAAGAAAAACTAATATATTTTACAAAATTGGATTTGTTCATGGTGGATTTTCAAATTTGTGTTTCTAATCAACGGCTTTGTAACAGCTGTCTATTTGCTTTTTAATAAGACTCTTTAATATCCGTTACACAGAGCCGTAAATATTAAAAAAAATTGTTTTCCATTCATTTATTTTCAACTTACAAAGAGTACCTTAACAATAAACCTATACCGATAGACTTTAGAATGAGAATCAATTAATATTATGTACTTTCTTCAAGTTTCTTATATAAAGATAATATTAGTTACACACATAAATATAATAAATTACTAAAATAAATAAAATGTCATCATAAATTTCTTGCGGAAATCTAATAGCGACGTGGATTCCATAAACATAACCCATATATCTCCTACATGCCGCACTTATTGTTGCTTTTCACAAACTATATTCAACTATTGACGTATAAAATCGCCACAACGTACAGTAATTGAATATTACTTGAGCTTTAACCATTGAGTAAAAATGTGTACATGATTTAAAAATTCCCAAAAAAAACTGAAATATTCTTCCATGCATTTCTACCCGGTGGCGAATAAATTACTTGCGACTTCCCATTTCTGTTGATGACGTCTGTTGGAACTTAATCCTTTTCTCTACACATGCCACTAAGACGAGGGTATGACGTCACTCGGTGCTTAGATTATCCCAATGCTCGATATAGCTAGAAGCCCGTTCTCTGGAAGTAGAACTATCAGAATGTATGAGAGTTGTTCTTGGCATGACGCTAATACTGGACTTGTCATAATTTGAGGAAATTGCTTGAAAGCCTTTTTGACGGCAAGTCATGATGAAATTACTTCGAAACTGTATTCTTGTTATTACACATATATTATTATATATTTGTATTATAAACAAGAACCATATTCACTTGTCTATCAAACCTTTAATATATTTACCGAATTACATTAATTAAAAGTTAATAAAAGCAAAGCGTGTCAAAATTCTAACCAACTAAATAACTAACTATTACGCCATTTCCCCGCAGGGGTAGGCACAGGGGATAGAACGCCATATTCCTCCATCTCATCACATCACTTTTCCTTCGGCTGCATGCATACATCTGCTCATGCATGCTCTATGGTTGTTGAGGCTCTTAACAGGGCCATCCTCGAATACTTTTAGAATCTGATCATGCCAGGTCTTTTGCGGACGCCCTCTATTCCTGTTACCTTCAACACTTGCCTATATATTTTCTTAACCAATCTTTCCTTGCTCATACGTTGTATATGACCAAAGATTTTCCACACAAGTGCCTTAGTGATCTCCTTTCCACCGCATTGAGTCTGCTTTCATTCCTTTTTTGCCAATTCTAGGCTTCGCTTCCATACATCATAGTTGGCAATAGAACGCCATTATGTACAGCTAATCTTACTTCCATTTACAGGTTCTTCTAACTTTAACAAACAAATCTATATTGAGTTCCATACTGGTCAACCTTAAATCTGTATCAAGTGCCATACCTCAAGGTCCCTAAGCTTATCTTAAAACTATAAAAGATAAGCATAGTGCTCATTGACATCTAGCAGCGGCGGTACGAAATAGGTATTAGGTGGTAATATCGTCATCAGAATGGACGACACAGCGGCGCGCCTCTCACACCAGGAGTGGAGATAATGACCGCTCCTCGTAGGGCCTATACATTTCTGTCGAGTTGAAGCTGAACAGCACTTTTCGTTCTCGCCACCTCATTAGTAAATCGCAATCATTCATTTTTACGTTAACACGTTAACCAATATTGTAACGCAAAGTGTATTGAAAAAATCAACTTTCTCGTGTAAGTTAAGTAATGTGTTAGTCCAATGTTTAAGATACTCGCCTAGTTATCCAGTGATCGGTACTTCCATCCTCATTCCTGATAACCAGCAAGCTCTATTTTCATAGAACAAACTTTAAGCTTTGAAGTTGAGCATTCGGTTTGAAAATAGTTATTGTGAAACGTATTCCGTGTTCACAGCTTTTGAAATAATAAAATATGTTTTTTCTTTGTTCACGTACCTGCATTTCTGTCCCGGTATCTGCATTCCTCACTGTGGCCAAGGTGAATATGAAATGTCCCTTTCTGCCATATAGTTGTCCCGAAATTTAGAGTCGAACCATCATCATCACCATAATCATATGGTGACCCCGACAACATGTGAGATATTATATAACACAATACGTAAGGAAGATAGTTTGGTGGATTATGTGTGGTATGTGGAGAGGATTTCCACCCATCCAAAAGAATCGTGTTTTCAGTGAGATGAGTGCCGCAAAGGTGGATGTAAACAGATCGGCACAGGGTGCAAAAGATACTTACGGTTAAATATTTTTATTTATTGTGACAATTAACAGATGGTGTCGCATACAGGAATATCACTTGCTCGTGTTACTGTATCCGGCGCCAGAGTGGTTGGTACCTGTGATAACGAAGACCGGGTTAGCCACATCGAGTCCTGATTGGTGGATGCAAGCTTGACTTATACGGCCAGACCCGCGACGGCTCTCCACCGCCACAATAGAATGCAGCAGTAACGCTGGTGAAGGGTTATCTTGTTATCTATATAATACATCTTGTGTATTTCAACTACGTAACCAATCTTCAATACCAGGCGGAGGACATACACAAGATGTATTGTGTGTACTGATGTTCGTGCAATGTAAAAAATTGATGGCGGTGTTGAATCTCGGAATTATTTTTTAAAACACATAAATAAATTAATAATACCAAACAATCACCACTTGATGAATAAACTTATAAATTATATTAATTTTAAAAGAATATGTAAAGTTTTTACGCGATACGCTGTAACAATGAATAATTGTCTATATCCGTATCATTTTTTAAAACAGTCTTAAGGTGATATGTTTGTTTCTTTTCCATAACAACGTATATTTATTCCCGATTGCAATATTAATATTTACGTTTGCATATAAAATGTATTGGAATAGGAAAAATATTTTTCAATAATAAATCTCCAATATCTGCCATATTAATCATATAAATTGATACATAAAAACGAAGGAAAATCATAACCATAAATCACAATGTTCAGACGATTCTCATTTTATTGGCTTATTTTTTATACTTTTGCATACTTTTATGTAAAAAAAATGGTTTATTTATTACGCAGTTTACCGTTCGTGTAACCGGAAGCGGAAATTACCTCATGCGTCCGGAAAGTTCCGGTGGAGCCTGTGATGATCCTAGTAGATAGTAGGGCATCGGGCCTTGATACATTTAATAATAATTTAGTATAGTTCCTGGTCCGGAACCAGAGTTAGACATCCTATGATGGTGTGTGTTGAATATATAAGGCGAAGCAAATCTATAATACAAATCATTCCATTGCAACTCAATGTAAATCATATTCTTTTCACGGCTAACGATGTAAGATGACCCTAATGTGGGTCCTACTAAATAATGAAGGTTAGTAAGTAGCAAAACGTCGCGTTCAAAATACAATATATTGGATTATTAAATATTTCATTATTCTTATATGTGAGCGCGCGCGATTGAGCGACAGGTTGCAACCGGTCGACTTCAACCATATGATGTAGCGATACAGTTGTTAAAAATTAAATATTCAATACAGAAATATTACTACTACTAAAATTCAACTTTTCATATGAAATAATGTTCTATACTATCAGAAATTGTTCTATACGATAAATTAACTAAAAATACGTATTAACTGTAAATAATTAAATAATATTAAATTTCATTGCAATGAATAAAGTCATTTGCCGTATGATGTTAGCGAAAATAGTTGTATGGCGCGGGTGGCAACGGCTGAGGTCGACAGATACGCTGTAACTATAAAAGGATCGCGGAATAAAATATTATACCTTCTTGAAATATTATAAATATTGTATTCTATACAATATTAATACTCTGCCTGTGCTAGCTATACATTTAACTAAAATATATATTATTAACTGGAAATAATTATTCTGTGAAAATTTCGCTTTTGAATGCAAAATTAACTAAAAATATTAACTAAAATATTTCTAACATCTTGGGTTCACAGACGAAATTGACAATACCTACTGCCCTTTGCATTTACTAAGTATATTACCTAAATAGCCACAGCTATACCATCCTGTCCGTCAGGGACGAAACATGAAACACAGTTATATTCCTAAAAGTGCTACCTCTTACGCGACAAAAATACCTATTGCAGTCGGGCTATGAATACGAACTATTTCCGCCTCATAATGGCGCCTGGAACCAATACTAAAAACCTCACTAGAAATAATAAATGCGACTAAATCTCGATAAATACAATATATACTATTCGTAATACGTCGTTGAATTGGCACATGATTCGTCTAATGGATGAAGGACCCCGTTGTGTATCGTAATAACTTCAAATTCTTTTATAGGAGCAGTGTGGAAACAATTGCATAATATTACGTAATAAAATCATCTAACGAACCTAATAATCTATACATTTATGTTACAATAAAATACGTTCACCAGAAGAATTCGTGTATTAGAAATAAAACATTTCCGTTTGGAAACAACCCAATAAAATCAATCGAACGGCATAAAGAGGAGAAATTCACATATTAAATAACACTGAAACTAATAATTTTAAACATTTTGTATTAGCAAATTCTTACCTTGAATGGTTTCGTTCTAGACGTGCATGAACCTGTTCATATTAATTCCGTGGGAAAATAATACATATATTTTCTATCTACGAAATAAGACATTTTTTGAAGCAAAACTTCTTTATGAATAAATAGATAAGGTCTCGGGGATGGTTTATTCGAAAGGATTCTACAACAGCCCGTGAGTTTATATGAAATAATAGTTTCTTTGAATGCTAATTTTGGTTTTTTTAAACCCTCAGCATCTCTGCTGAGAGGGGTAGAGGCCCCGCGCCCGCCTAAACCCGGTGGCCGACTTCCTAAGTGACTAAACGGCCCCCCTTGTTCCTCCGGAACTTACTGCATCCCGAGACTCTATCTCTTCTTTACGAGATGTGATCCCGTGACGCCCCTCTTTTAGGCTTATAATTGAGAAGGCCGTACTCTTTTGGCACGAGTTTCTGATGATGTGTGTTGTCTTGAGGCGCCTTTCTTTTAGGCCGGTGTTTGAAGAATCATGTACTCTTTTGGTACGAATTGATGACGACATTAGCCTCCTTTGCGGGCATAGTCAGCGATGTTACAAATTATTGTGCAATCTCATTATGCCTTTTCAGAGCGGCGTCCCACGATTCTGCATCTTGCAACATTTACTTTGGACAAATGTTAGAGTGTTAGTAACATATTTATAATATCCCAGCTATTCCATATGAGTGAATGATTTTTATATTTATTCTGGCCCTGTCTTTCTTACAGAGGACGAAATAGAAGTTAACGTTTTCTATCAAGGTTTTACAGCATTCAAGCATGGAAATCCTTCCAAAGACATAGGGAACCTTTTTGTTGGTTTAAGTAGTTTGCGCCAGATGAGGTTAGGTGGTCGGTTTATTGACGACCCCGAGCAACAAGGAGGACCCCGCCTTTAAGGGGCCCTGCAGGGGCTTGTGCGGGTTCCACGCCCAAGTGCCGGCAATCATCCACCCCTCAGCCAGCTAGGCTAACACAAACCAGATATCCCCAATCTTTAGTTAGATCTCCCCATTCTGTCCTTTACTCGTCATTCTGAAGCTACTTGTTAAGCCAGATGTACCGAGGTACTCAAATCATAAAGACTTGGCTGAAGACCGGATTGCGCAATACTTATGCAACACAATTATTATAAGGCTACTAAGCATTTCTTATAGAATTACGTGTATTCAATTATTAGTAAAAATAGTTTGAAAATCCCCATACTTTAAAATATATTCGTTCGGAAGAATTTCTCGTACGATTTGGATTGATATCTGGTTATGCAATACATAACGCGTCGACAATATTATGAATCTATTAAGCACTGCTTATAGAGCTCCGTAAAATCAATTGTTAATACAAATGGTATGAAAATCCCCAAGCATCAAAATATATTCGTTTGGGAGATATTCCCGTACGAATTGAGCCAAGATCACACAAGAAATCGTGATATTAATTATACATTATTGCTCCGATTTTAAATCTTCCCAAAATAAATACATTTCAATAGTGAAAATAATTAATCGATAGATAATATAAATGTGTTCCTTAGCTGTTACACAGTGGCGGTATGATCCTCTCTGCTACTGATGAATGGTAGATTCCTCCATAAGTCCGGGCAGCAACTCCGTCCGCAAATGCTGTTCTGGAACTCAGGGCTCCGTCGGTAGTCTGTTGGGCAGCGCTCCCGCTCGCAAGTCTGGTCTCGAACTGAAGGGGCTGAGTATATCGAGTTCGCTCCTTTTATACTCTCGATTGCACCATATCTTCGAAATCCACGCTAGTGCAGTGACTCATCCTATGAGCGATGACCTCACCGCCGGCGCTCGCCATTGGCCGGATTCAGTCAACAGGACGGTCGCCTCCGGCTCAACCCGTCGAAAGGTAACGCGTGCCTGTGATTGGTCCGTTCGTTAAAATAAGAGTAAAGCACTCGCTACACGCGAGACTTGCTGTTCCGATTCATAAATAATAAAGGCTCGTTCGCACCTACTCACAAGGTCGAGTCTATTAGGATTGGCAAACGATATTAATTAAACACAGAATTATATCTATGGTATAATAAAGATCTAAGAAATATTACTTGTATAGCTGAATATTCAATATTTTGTTAGCCTCTTGTAATACATAGAATCTTAAGAAGAAATATATCAGGCTTTTACTTTTAAACGATTCCAAACAGAAGAAATATATTTTTGATGTCCATACTTGACTTTTTTGAATATTATTATTTTAAGATTTTCTAAATTTATTAAATCTATCTCTATGTCGACCATCACAAGCCCTATGGCGGGAACTTTTTCAAATTTGGAACATTATTTGTATCCAATGTACGAGTAACGGCTACCCTTGTCGATTTCCTTCGAAAAATTGCTGTAATGATTTCACATCGTGCGGAAATAATCATTTAGCCTTTAAAATACTTACATAAATTTATTTTTTGCAGATATTTTGTCCGAGTATTTACATTTCAGCAATTTTAATTTATTTTTATAAATAATATATATCTATCTGCAATATAATATATGAATGAATAGCTTTTTGATATAGTGGTAATGACGCTCGCCTAGTCTGATCTGGTGGTTAGTGGTTCAAGCCCCATTCCAGGACACCAGCAAGTTAATCCTATTTTCATAGCACAGACTTTTGGCTTAGTTTGAGAATAGTAAGAATATTGTATTGTATATCTCTATTTAAAAAAAATGGTTTTTGTCATTAAAACTAATATGTGTATGTGAATGATGTTTACTATAAATTTAACTAAAATTAATAGCCATAACGTATTTGCATTAAATATTAAAAATATTAAAATTAAACTATCAAAATTCAGTGTAAAATTTAAACTTGATTTTTAAAGTATGAGTCCGTAATGACCCCACATTCTTGTTAATTAAAATTCAAATGTAGTGAATTTATCAGAATATCAGTAATGGTTTGCTGATATTCTGATAGATTCATTTGATTTAAAATTCATTTGACCAAGTATGTATTTTTTCAATAATTGTTTTATTGATTTTGATACTTTTTATAAGAAAATGAAGCCAACTTATCGTGAAGGCACCGTTATACCGGAAAATTATTCAAAGGATAGAAATCCACATATTTTATTATATATTATATATTTATATATAGTATTTTCTTTTTGGACCATTATGAAAACCATTTGAAATTCGATAGTTATTAAAATTATCTCAAATGATAACACGATGGGGGAAAAAATGCTTAAACAAAAAATGCAAGCATGGTACAAATAACGTAGCGAAAAAAGAATTATTATTAAATATCTTTTTGTAAATCGAATTTAGAAAAATCTTCCCACTTTATCAACAGATAGTCAACAGAACAGTAACAAGATGATAAAAGGGATTACGTACAGAATTTCACGTAATATATCAATGACGAAAATAACGTGGTAGCCTCTATTACGTTCTAGAACAGCATATAGCACTCGGGAACCGTCTACCAAATGCCAGGAATAACCTAGAAGCAACGGGAACCTCTTCCTAAACACTAGAAAAGAAAATAATCTTCTCAAGGGTTCAAAACCAACGTGTTCAAATATAAATAGCGCGGATCTAGTGTCTAGTAGTAGGGTCTACGGTGTAGTAGAAATAGTGCAGGGAGTTGTTTTACCATTTCAACATAAATAGACTAACGCCAGAACAACGCTTGAAATTTGTGCAAATTTAATGTATATAATAGATATCTCACAGAGACGAAATTGTATTTCTTATGGGAAAGAAGGTATAGAAGTCATTTGGGTGTACTAGGACTTAAGATAGGTCATAAGTCCTAAGTACACCCAAATGACTTCTATACATTCTTTCCCATAAGAAATACAGTTTCGTCTCTGTGAGATATCTATTATATACATTAATTGATTAATAATGTGTCTGTGACAAAAATCCAGCATTGTTCTGAAAGATTTGAACAAACTCAAAATATTCTGAATTTGTGAAAATTTATTTGAAAAATTTAGGTATCATATTTAATCTCTAATAGCATTAAATTATCTTTACAAAAAAGATAATACCATAGCCATTAGCACGATTTTTATTCATTTCATATAATTGTTTTGGTGTTATTTTATTTTAAGTTAATAATGCATAATTTACGCATACTCATGCAAGTATAAATTTTTTAGCTTTTGCAAAATCATGTTTTCGTATACATCTCTTATTTTAATCACAGCAAATTCTTTGAACAGTTTGCTCGAAGATAAATCAGGGTGTTTTTTCTGAGCAATTTCCAAAGGGATTAAATGTGACTTGTACTCTGCTGCCCCGGCACCCTCGTCCTTTGTTCGCTCCATTGGCCCCATCTGAAAACTTGGCTAATTTTAATCTCGGCGCAGTCACGTAAATCCGTGTTGTTCCGATGCCCGCCTTAGTCGGGCGGATGTGGACGTAAAGGTGAATTTTCCGTGCGACGCCGACTCTTGGGGCATCCAATCAACGAACTATTTCCGAACGCGAGAGTGGAGGACTTTCAAGAAATTTTTGCCTCTGCGTTCAAATATTTGCTTAACAGTTTTTTTTTAAAAATGTATCATTAATTAAGATGAATTAAGGATTTCTCGTAGAGACGAAGCTATTTATAGATTCTCAGTGAGGCTATTGATTCTCTTTCTTTATCTGACATAAATTTTCGTGTTTCATCTCGTATAAGAAGCCAGGAGTTCTTTAGCACTCTAATAATGTTGATTATTTTTCTCCCGTCACAAGAATGTGTCATGCTTACAATACATATTGTGATGACCGTGTTTCTGATATTCCTGCAGACCTTATCATCATTCAAAATGTCACTACTACACAAAATCTATTTTATTGACTATAACCTAAACCCATAGAACACATTGACCTATTATTTAATTACATATTTTTACTTGTTCGCATTACATGAATACTGTAAAATATACATGTATGCAATAACATAACTAATAATTTAGTTACATTTTTGTACTTCTTTATTTATGAACCTCATTTATATTATTCGATACAACTACGAATCTATGGTTGAAAATGTTTCATTCTCATGAAACAGTATTTAGACATCATCGCTGATAAATGACACTATTCTATTTTTTGACTGGAGAATGAAACAATATTATTTTAAATGTTAAATTATATCTAACAGAATAATTTTAACATAATATACACTAGTATTAGAATATGCCCTAAATTTTTTTTTTTTAATTTATTCTTTTTATAGATCAGTACCGGTATATTCATAATATTTCTTTTAGTATGTTTTAAGAACACAATGACTGGATTTTATTCTTATTATAAGCCATTATAAAAGCATTATTTTTATTAAAACATCGTATACATTCTGGAAAGAGTAGAAAATTTTATTTTTATTTTGAAACAATAATGATAATTGTTTTACCGTATTTTTTAAAAAATATTTTACCATCACAAACAGTGAATTAAATAAAAGTCAAATTACATAACCAGGTTGAATTAATAAGTGATGTTCACGATCATTGTATGAATGAATGAGTGAAATTAAATGATTTTAAGTTAATTTTAAAAATAGTGAAATATGGAAAGATTAACAAAAATTTAACGTGGTGAAAGATGAGTATCGAAAACCACGAAATCCTCGAAATCATGGAAGCGTTTTGTTTATAAATAACCACGGTGTGATTGGTATTCAATTTTAACGATGATTGGTAACTGGGATAACGATGCCTCCAAGGCGCAGGGACCAATTAAAATTAGAACATACTTATTATCCATTAAGTGAGAATTACAAGTTACATATATATAAAAAAATTTACAGTTTAAGTACAAACTGTATGTACGAATAAAGTCCATAGTATCCGTACTATGGACTTTATTCGTAATTAAAACCATCAAAAGTTGTTGTTGGTTTTAATTAATTAATTAGTTAATTAATTAATATACATTATGACACTACATTTTGGTAACTGTGAGTTAATTCCATTACTTATATTATCAAATAATAAGAATTATAATAATAATAATTAACATAAATTGTACCATGTGAATATAAAGAATATTGAAGTCTACGGTATAAGAACAAATAATCAAAGAAAAAATTACGTTTCGTTTCGTATATCTATCTTCGTTCGTTCGTATATCTATATTCGTATATGTATCCAGCTCAAAACGAAGAAAATCCAGCAAAGTAAAATATTTAAAAAATACAACAGTGCTGTATTTGTCAACAAGCGAGTACGATGCTTTTATTTCCTTATTTTTATTCAGCATCTATTAAACGACAGTTTTTACTACGTAGTTTAATTATCATGTCAAAGCAAGTATTGTGAGTTACGACGGCGTTCCTTCAGGAATAGAATGAATTTTCTCCTTTCGGGATACTTAAAGACATAAAAAAACGTTTTTCTTTTATTCCGAAAAACAGACGGACGATACTAAATTATCAAAATCCACAATAAATTTCCGCTGCAAAAAAATTTTTAAAAAAATGTTGTTTTTTAATTTCACGAAATAAATTAAATAAAAGTATGTAAGACCGCAAGGGTTTGCGCTGTGTACACGGCCACCGCCAAAACACCTTACTCCACTTGAACGAATTTGCTCAATACTTTCTGAAGTTCACTTATTCCGCCATTAAACACACAAGTAGGCGAGTGTTTCACTCCTTAATGAAAAACAAACAACCCTCGGCGTTAGTCTGAAACGCGAACGGTTACTATTATTTATCGAAGGAATAGATTATAAACTCGATAGATACAAAATAATGTTACAGGGCTGAAATAACAATCTTCTGCTGCTTCGCCTTAAACAGTATAATCGAAAATGCTATCAAAATAATTTTCTCCATAATAAATGGAATTTAAATAGCTTTGGTTGGAAATTGAGATTGGCTACGTTTTTTAATCATAATTTTTTTGAATTTTTGAATTGAATTTTTTTACAAAGTTATCTATACCTATAAAACTCAATGTCTGACTGTCTGTTCTCTATACAATTCCACACCGTTTGTCCGATTCGATTCAAATTTTGCATACTCATGCTTTAGGACCCGGCGGGTAACATAGGCAACACTTCCTCCCTATTCTCATACCCCTTCCCCTCCCTCTGACATTTTTTCGATGCAAAACTCTACGGTTTGACCGATCGGACTCAAAATTTGGAAACTTATTCTTTAGAAACAGGCGGGTAACATAGGTAACATTTCCCCCCTATTGTCATACCCCTTCCCCTTCCCCTGACATATTTTCGATGCAAAACTGTACGGTTTGACCGATCGGACTCAAAATTTGGAAACTTATTCTTTAGAACTCGGCGGGTAAAGGAGCAAAAATTCCTCCCTATTCTCTTACCCCTTCCCCTCCCCCTGACATTTTTTCGATGCAAATTTGTACGGTTTGACCGATCGGATTCAATATTTGGAAACTTATTCTTTAGGACTCGGCGGGTAACATAGGCAACACTTCCCCCTATTCTCTTACCCCTTCCCCTCCCCCTGACATATTTTCGATGCAAATCTGTAGCGTTTGACCGATCAGACTCAAAATTTGGAAACTAATTCTTTAGGACTCGGCTGTTAACATTGGTGACATTTCCTCCATATTCTTTTACCCTTTCCCCTACCCCTGATATATTTTCGATGCAAATCTATACCATTTGAATCGAACTTTTGTTTACCCTCAATTTTACCACAAATTTATTTTAAACTTAATCCTTAACCCGTGCAACGCCGGGTATGAACAGCTAGTTTTATATAAATTAAAATTATGTCACCATAAAATAATTTTGCTATATTTGAAGAAGTAGTTTTTTAATCATGTTTATGTGTGTGTGAAAAATTTCTCGCCAATAATTACTCGCCAACAGTTGCTCACCGAGAAAGTTGCTCGCCGGGAAAGTTGCTCGCCAATTGCGTGACAGGATGTTTTAGTTCTTTTATACATGAATATAGACAATATAGATTAAAAAACACGTTTATTGAAAACATATATTATTTACAAACCATTGTTGTCAACCCAAAATATTTATAAAGATTAGGTTAGGTTATCTGGTGGCGATCAATTTGCCAGAAATCGTTTACATACATATATAGGGTATGCTTTTCTTATAATAAGTTTAGTAAATAACAAGATTTCATCAAAGTATCCATAATATCAGCTGTTTTGTGTTTTCCGGGGCATAATGCCGTGTTTTTACTGATGTGACATCAGCCATGATGATGGACCCTGCAATGGGATCCGAAACGTCGGCCAGAAAGGCCGTAAAAACATGGCATAATACCCCAAAAGACACAAAACAGAAGATTCTGAGTCGTCGTGAAAACCTAAGAACACTCCTATATGAAATCTGGATTAAAGAAACTAAAAACTAAATAACAAACCATACTTTTCTGTCTTGGCACACCACTTTTGCTTTGGCTACATTCATACATCTTCTCGTGCATTCTCTATAGTTGTTGAGGCTTTTAACGAGGAAAAACAATTTATGTAAACGAAAAACCAGAAACTATCGTGGAAATAAGCACAAAACTAATGAATCAATAAATCAAATTGACAGAGATGATTTGATTATTTTTAAGGGTTTATACCACCCTGTTTTTTTGCAAAAATATAAAAAAACTAGCCACCACTCGTTCAAAAATTTCGAAAATTGAACTATAAGCAATTTAAAGCGAGCGTGACAGGTGATTTTTCTTATACTTTTCTTACTCATTATTCTTTTTTCTCAAAACTTTCTTTGTCAGACTGGACGAGGAAACACTCAAAAACACAGATTTTGTTCGTATTTTACACACACCCTTCTAATTTACACCTATACGATTTAAATTAGATTTTTGTGATACATAAGGCCGTTTATTGTTTTTTTAAGAATTTTTATATTTTAATTGTTCAGGAAAAAATGTAAATTATTTTCATGCTGCTCTCAATTACGCAAAAAATAATTCTATTATTTTATATTATATTATGTTCTATATAATTTACTATATTATTTCACTAAATCCCTGACGAAATTATTATCTTTACCATCTGGGCGCATTGCAGTGAAGGACCTTTGCGGAACAACACATAACACCGCCATTTTGAAATTTTCAAAATAATTAGTTAATAAAAAATATTAATCAATGTATGCCATAAATAATGGTAGTATAATTAATTTTGTATGTGCAATAGTTCAAGTCAAAAAAAAAAATTATATATTTTTTGATTCCTCAAGGTGGTGTAACCCCTTAATAGTATGATTACGGTGAAGCCATCCCATCAACGCCCTCATAACTTTAATGACTTCAGAGTGCTATTTCTTCAAAAAGCTTCTATATCCCCTTTTTCTTCTCCTGCCAGTATCTGTACCTTTTTTTTGGGTCGCAAACCTAGCAATGGTCTTTCTCCACTCCTCTCTGTCACCTACCAGCCTCTTCCTTTTTTGTTAGGTGCTACATCGCACATCTCCGATAATCTGGTCGACGTAGCTCGGGCGGCTTCTACGTTGTTGCCTTCAACATTTCCCTCGACGATGGTTAAAAGCAGGCCCGTATGCCTTACATTGTGACCTATCCAAATTGCTCGCTGTTGAGCGATTTTCTGTACCTAGCTTATACTTATAGCCACCACAAAAGTTTAATCACTGATACCCATCTCATGTCATGTAGGTCCGTGGTATAATCTGTATACAGTCATTACGTGGTGTCCGGAGCTGATGTTTTCTATTGGACTTATCTACGTGATTTAGAGTCATACTCGGTGTAGACCTTTGGCAGATATCCTCAAAACGAGTCCCAACTGAGTATATATCCTCTTCTTAGTTACATCAATAATTATTTTGAACCAACTAAATTGAATGTTTTTAATATTGAAGTTTGCGGAATTTTTATCTGTATCTCGAGACGAAGAAAATGACATTAGGCCGAGCATTTTTCCGAAGAGTGAAGACGCTTTATTGATTACACAGAGACGGCAACGACCATGTTTAAGTAAGTGAAACTTTGAAATTGGTCTTTTCTTTTAAAAAGTCGAATAATTTATTTCCCTTTGTTCGAAGTAAATCGCATTATGCTGTTTGAGAGTCGGATAAATCACTTAAATTTCCATCGCGTATCGCCGATGATAAATGAATTTAAAAAGACATTTTTCCACTTGGCTTTAGCGACGGAGAATTCCGAATGAGGTTTCGACAGATAAAAATAAATTGTACCACTTAACTTTATCTCACTATAATCTTCGCGGCATTCCTTGCATTTCGACGTAATTTACAGCTTAAAGCGGTTACCCTTAACGCCTCGGTGTTTTTAGTTTCCCGAGGAAAATTATTACAACTGAACTTGTTCGATAAATGTTTGGATCGCGGCAACTTGTTAAATAACCAATTTATTTAGTTCAACTTGGATTTAAATTAACAAACATAAAAAATACAATTTAATTTGAAAAAACATTTTTAAATGTAATGAAGCAATATTTAAGATTTTTTTTGCGAACCGCGAAAATATCATTTTATCATCGCGATTTTTACTGAAATATTTTCATATTATTTTTGGTGATTATCCTGGGGCCAACGGTATTTACTTTAGTTTAATTAACCAAGGCAAAAGAATTGTGCAAACGAATCTTATCAAAAGAATTGAATGACATGAAGCATGAATTTTGATTAATTAAATGATATACCAATCCAATTATAGCTTGAAAAGAATACGCGTGTTAGAATACACAATCATATTTTATGGACGTAAAATGCAAAATATTTTTCAAAGATCGAGTACGATCATAAAAGAAATATAATCAAAAATTCTAATCTGAGAAAGTTCTGTGTTCTTTTTTTACTTCCTTTCATTTAATTCGTAGCGTCTGCTTGCTTGACGCAAAATCGTTTGCGTCAAGCAAGCAAGAAAAAAAAAATTGGATCGATTTTTGACCCTTTTCCCGTGATCCAATCGAGCTGAAACTTTGTAAGCAGACTCGTGGTGACGATCAAGAAGATCTATCAAATTGTCGTTAAAAAAAATTAATAAAATTTTTGTACTTTTCAAATTGTTAATGGTTTTTTTCATACAACTTACTGAGTTGTATGAAGAGATTCTGACGCATTTGGTAGACACGAAACCTGATTATAGTATAATTTTGGATTTTTGGAAAAATTTTATTACTACCTTTCGTAGCGTCGCCCAACCGAAGCCCAACGCGTAGGTTAAGCGCCAAACCAGTTTCCACTAGTAAATGAGAAAGGGAGTAAAATAAAAACTTGGTTTTTATGGGTTATTTTTTTTAATACCTTCTTTATATTAACTTCAACGTCAATCTTGAACGTAAAAAAATCTTGGAAGTGAAAATTAACACACTTCCCGTCATCTAGTTGAACTGAATTTTTGCGCATTGACTTGATCTCGATGACAATGCATTCTTTTATTTACATTTGGGGTCACACATACACATACAAAAAATGCAATTTTTTCTCAGATTTTCGGGCAAGTATCTACTTACAGGTACCATTATAAATTTATTTAAATCGTGGACACCGAATTCACGGCTAAAAAATTAAATTAAACGGCCAGAGATGGTTTGAACTCCGAGCCAGCAAACACAAAAAAGTTTATTGCTACCGCCACCTCTCTTAGACTGCCAAAAATACACTATAAATAAGGGGCGTTCAGCGAGAATAAGAAGCATGATTTTAATTTAAACATATACTAATTTAAAAAAATCGAAATTAAATATTTATCTGGCAAACACAAGAACATCTGTTATCCTTATAAATGTATATTGTAATCATCATACAACTATCATTCGAGTCACTATTTTGAAATCTAGGTATTAATATTAGTCACTAGTTACTAATTTATATTGTTTTTATTGAGTTTAAGTCAAGTGTAAATCATTAGACATGTCTAATTTCTCATCTCCCGAACCTATGTACAGATATATGTATATACGTTTATAGGATTTAATATACTTATAATGTATGTAATATATATTATATTTTGTATATTTTCTTTTGGGATTTAATAAATAAATAAATAAATACTAGGGCTGAGCAAAGACGCGAACCATTTCATATTCCGCCTAGGGTTTATAATATTAACTGCTGAAAGGGGAAATATAAAAAAAATGTTCAATTATTTTGATAAAAATCGTTAATACTATGTCTGGGTGTCGGGTATAAATAAGTGAATACCTTTCTTGAGGAACCGCCATATAAAAGAACCGTCATTTTTGACGAGTACAGAGTACTACATAAAACCTCTAAAAAATCATCGTTATCAATATCCCTGGCTCAAGAGCGAGTAGGTCGTGTAACGAGCTAACGAACCGCACAAGCATTAATATTTTCAATGCGAATTCAAGTATTATTAAGAATGCGATGTTTGGGAGAGTGTTGTTCTAAAAACTGTTGTTTTAAAAACTAATTTAAAAATTGTTTTCATACTTTGTTTATTTCACTTTTTCTCTTGATTTATTGCTTTTATTACTGTTTTCATACTTTGTTTATTGCTGTTGTCATACTTTGTTTATTTTCTTTTCTCTTGTTTTATTTCTTATATAATTGGTTAGATTAGCGTTAAGATCTGAAATTACATTGATATATTGAGTAGTTCATAATTGAGCTCCAGTAGAATATTTCAAGATGTTTATTTGTTTTATTGTACTGTGAACTTGTGAATTTTCAAAATAAATAAATAAAATGGGAATGGAAGCGATCTAATCGATAGAAACAGCATTAATTAGTGTGAATTAAGAAAAAGTGTAATAATAAGTATGTGAAATATTCTGGAAACATTTATTGACTGAGATTTTAGGAACAGTGCTCCGACTTAGTTCGAGTCCAGTGACTTTTTGCGTAATAAGTAAAAGTTTAAATATTTTTTAATGTTTTCATTTATCTCCCACAGCCGTGACAATATTAATAAACCGATAAATCCAACTTCAAGCTGAATTAAAGGGATTTCAGAAATAAACGGTACATTGTTGCTCTTAGCTTAATTACACTCATACATATATAGACACCATAAAATGAATCTCATGCACTTGTATTAATAATAATTGACCATATTTGAAAATATTAAAAAATCTATTTTATTTTTAAGAAAGGTTTAAACAATTTTGTACAACAATAGTTGACCGTATTTATATAAAAATCTTTTTTATTTTTGAGAAAGTTTTAAACAATTTACTTGCTTCTGAAATTTTTTACCCAAAATGTGCAATCTCTCGGCACACTGACATGGTTTTGATACGTTAGATTCTTTAGAAACCCTCCAATGGTCTTAAATATTACTTATTTTGTAAAACTTGCTACCAATATTGCTAAAACTTTAAAACTTTTCAAATTCTGAAAACCATTTGTGATTAGGTTGTATTGTAACGGGTTCACGACGATGGGGTGAAATCAAATACTAAAAACAATTTATTCTTTAATTTATTTACAAAGTAACACAGACTTCTAGAATATTCCGCACGCAGGTTGGTACTCTTATACTTTATTCGCTGGCTGATTATCGCTCGCTCGCTATATATATATATGACTTCGTCAAATGTCAAATAATTAATGTTTTCGCGCAATGCCGCCACTGCTTGTGTATGGATTGTTATTTGTGGAATATTCCGGCATAATCGATATCGATATATAGTTATTTCCAAATTATTCCATACCATGTGCAACCATGTAATTATTCGATTACGATTACTCTTTTCTCGATTTAGGATCTTGAAACAGCGTTATGACTTAAAATGATACTGGGTGATAAGTCTATTTAAGTAAAAATTTCATTTCCCATTATTTACGTATGTTATTGCAATAAACCTAATTATTTTTTCAACTTTTGTTTTCTGAAAAAAATATATGTATTATATAAAGGTATTTGTGCGTTAAGTTTATCTTTATTTAAATTTCCAACAATTTATTTTCAAAACCTCTGATCAATCAACCAACAGAATCGATAGGTGAAATTTAATAATTGGCTCTAAAGTTTTCAAAATTCCTTTCATTCTGTTTCGACCGTGATTTCCGTCTCAATACCGCGCAAAAGGTTTTAATTTCCTCCCAAAGGACCACTGGTTTCACCTTACAAATTGAAAATCCTGCCGTAGACCGCCTTCAAGGCTTCGAATAAAAACCCTTCGCGTACCTTTCCGTAGCAGCCAAACAAAGTCACTTAAAACGACAAGTCTTACTCTTAAACAAAAAGTTCATTTTCATCATTAATTATCAGAAAAGTTTATCATTATTTCAACACACATTATTCTCAATTTGCTCTTGTTTTACTAACGGTTAAATTTGACTGTTTTTATTCGTACTGTTTACTTATAAAACATCTATTAGTTAACCAGCAGTTCAACATGAATATTGAAATATTGCTATATGTTTTACACCTTTTTGCACGCGGTCTTCACTTTAAGGGAATTCCGCGACATTGAATGATCCTTGCGCAGCCCTTTAATGGTATGAGATACAGGATGGTTCGGAAAATGGTCCTGGCTCCTTCCCGCGGGTAATGGATGTGCCATTAGAGCGACACGTCTACCAGACCCAAATTTATGACATATTTACTCATTACACTCCGAAGAAAATTATCTTTAGACAATAATAGACAAGCGGATGACTAAAA
This sequence comes from Agrypnia vestita, assembly GCA_016648135.1. NCBI lineage: Eukaryota > Metazoa > Arthropoda > Insecta > Trichoptera > Phryganeidae > Agrypnia > Agrypnia vestita. Next base: position 83,209 of record JADDOH010012612.1, read on the forward strand.
ACGTACTTTTATAAACATACCGTTGAGACCTTAGTTTGTTTACTTTATAATTCAGTTCCAATGAAGAAATTTCGATACACCTACTCAAAATTTCATACGTGGCTCATTTTACCTCTGAAAATAATTTTCTTAAGGCATTCGAAAAAGTTCATTAATTCTGCATTAATTGAAATAAATTACTAGTATTATGGTTTTGCGTGTTGCAAACGTCCCACGAAACTGTAATATTTTATTAATTATTATAATTTCTGAGTACAATATTGCCATTAAAGTGTAAGCGAATAAATTTTATAAAGTAATCAGACTTATTCAAAGAAATATTCGGAAAGATTTTTTCAAAAGCAGCTCATCTTTGCTAGTATTACCATTAACTTACTCAGTTTTAATATTAAGAGTTATTATTTTTATTAAAAACTTATTGATGAATTTTACTCGCTTGCAAAATTAATAATGTTCACGAAAAACTCACAAATAATTTAATAAAATAATAAAATGGTATTTGGATAATTAAAGTCAATAATGTTCTTTATTTCTGAGAATCACGATAGTATAAACATTTATTAAGATAAATTATTGAAGTCTCACCGAGACGAATGGCCCAGGTCTTGCTATCTGTATGAGCTTAAGTGATCACTATATACAATGCAATTATCAATTTTTTTTAACTAACTAACTAACTTACCATCACGCCGCTTCCCCGTGGGGGTAGGCAGAGAGGATAGAGCGACACACTCTTCTGTCCTGACATAAAACTCTCGCTTCATCCACATTCATACATCTTCGCATGCAAGCTCGCCGGTTGTTGAGGCTTCTAACGGGACCATCTTCCAGTATCTGGTTGATCTGGTCATGCCACGTCTTCCGCGATCGCCCTCTCTTTCTGGCGCTATCAACACTTGCATTATATATCTTTCTTACCATTCTTTCCTCATGCATTCGCTCAACATGCCCAAACCATCTGAGCGACCCTTTTTTAATTCTATTAATTATGCTAAGATCAGCTTTACATTCATTCCTAATATCTGCATTCTTTACTATATCATATATTAAAAGCTTCCACATATTTTAATCGACGATGCCAGAGACATGTGCGATCCTTCTCATGCAATACAATATATTTTGTATAATAATTTATTAATATTACCAACTTTTTCAACTTCAAAAATATCTTGAATCGCCGTCGTGTGCACTTTCCTCGCCATTGTTCCGGTAAATGGCATTTCAGATATTCAATTCTTCCTTATTGTTATTTTGTTCAGCTGAATCTTCGGTATGTTTTGCGGCCTTTATCTTCCACCCACCACTAATTACCCCATTGTGCGCGACTCCGACTGTTTAAACCTTCCGGGCACGACGCGCGACAGGGCGACAATGGAACCAAATTAAGACGGTAGAAGTACTTGTACAGACATTTTTTACCGGTTTGTCCAAATCTTACACATTTTAATATATAAAGATTCAGTCTAAACTATTCATAGTTTTCACACTCATTTTAAATTTGTGTATTTTTATAGAAAATGAGTTTATTTATTACATTATTTTTTTTAATAATTGAAAAATATAAAAAACCTGGGAGGCCCATAAAATACACACACAATGTAGTATTTAGAAATTTTACGTATGAGATTTTTAATTTATTTAAAGGATGTATAATACATGTTATAAAAATAAAAAATAAACATATTTTTTAACATTTTTTTATTTTATTTGTGTAACTTGGTGAGAGCTCATTTTAAAAAAATGTATTAAAAAATAGTAACTTTGTTTACTGTCACTTTTTATTTTTCGATGCTAAAGCATCATATTCAGTAATATTACTAATACTACATTTTAGACTAAAGGACGGTAGGAGAAGTGGGGTGGACAGATACCCACCGAACTCTAATTTCTACCCACTCATCACGGCGTTCATAATTTTTATTATTGTGAGATATGTATGTGTCTTCTTTTTATTTAGTGCTAGCCGCACACCCGTGAAAAAACCACGTAACATGAAATGGTTCGCGTCCTTGAGAGGCGCGATAGAGGCGTCATCCACGGAGAGGCGGTGATAGCAATGTCGCTAAGGTGCCGCGCATTTACGCGTCCGAGGATCGCGGTGGAAGTATCGTAAATTTTGTTTTTTTTGCGGACAGACAGGCAATTACGGACGTTATAGGAAGTTACGGACAGACAGACAGACAACGAAATTATTATGTTTGATACTAGTGAAATATGTTGTTATTCACAATTTATTATCAATTATTAACTGTCATAAAAACAAATATCGATAATTTTTTGGAAAATTTATTTCAATCCCCGCACCTATAAAAATTACTTATCTTACTTATCGTTTCGGAGATATAGATCATAATCGCACATAAGAAAACAAAAACGCAGTTTTTTTGTTTTTAGTTCTTATTATTTAATTTTCATGAGAAAGATTTCATGGGAGATTGTGTGATTGGTTATCCAACTTTCCTTTCTTAGGATTCGTTTTTTGCTTTTAAAATATAATCCCACTGTTGATAAATAAATATTATTTGAGGTTTATTTTCTTCGTTTATATTCGTAAAACAGAACTGTAAATTAATTCCCGAAAACACACCGAACAGGACGAAAAAAAATTCGAATGAAGCTGTAGTAAATATGTGTTATTTATTTGTGTATTTATTTATTTGTGTATTTATTTATTTATTTGTGTATTTATTTATTTATTTATTTATTTATTTATTTGTTTATTTATTTATTTATTTATTTATTTGTTTATTTATTTATTTATTTATTTGTTTATTTGTTTGTTTGTTTGTTTGTTTGTTTGTTTGTTTGTTTGTTTGTTTGTTTGTTTGTTTGTTTGTTTGTTTGTTTGTTTGTTTGTTTGTTTGTTTGTTTGTTTGTTCGTTTGTT
>JADDOH010012613.1:0-14328 GCA_016648135.1 Agrypnia vestita
TTCTTTTGACAGATTCTTATTGGCCATAATTGCATTTAGTGCACCATTAACTTTGTTTCCCGCAGTTACTCTCCTTTCGATATCATTCTCAGCCTTGCCGTCTCTACTAAACATACTTCCCAAATACACAAACTCGTTCACAATATTGTGGGACACTTCAAACCGTGAATATAAAAATAAAATAAAGAAAAACGACGCGTGGGAGAGCATAGCAAAAGATCCGTCAGACATTCGATGCACGCATACGATTCGACATACGCAGCTGTCATCACAACCGCATCGGCGACATTTCCGCGACAAGTTATGTCAGTCCCGGTGTGTACACGTACACGTCAAATGACCGCGTCGTTGTCCCCGAAACATGAGCGTAGATATGATGATGCGATATGCCGCGCGGAATGTTTCGCGATTTGTCCCCTAGTGAATACATGCTTTACTCACACTAATGCATGTGACTTTCCTAAAGTGAACGTACTCTACGTATTGCATTTATAGAGGCCGCGTATTTTTTCAAACTGAATCTCGTAGGCATCTCGTTATTGAACGTTCGCGATATTAAAACTATTTCCAAATCAGAATTGCGGCGACGAAACGCGCGGTCACCGCCGCAGTAATTAACACTCGACGACATTATTTATTTTCAGGTCCATGGTTTTAAAGCGACGCCGCTAGGGCCGCGGGCAGGGCGAGGGGGCGGGGGGATTCTTATAAATATCACCGGACGTCCCCCCCCCCTACCACCTCCCCTCGCCCACCCGCTAGCGGCTCCTGCTTCGGCTATGATTCACATAAATCTAGTCAGAAGGAAATAAAAACATATATTATATTTAGCGCTAACCGAGAATCTTGCCTTGCCCCGTATTGTAGTAACGAGATCGGCTTGACAAATTTCCGCACTTTTTCACACTTGCGAAGACCACCCAGAAATTGAAATAATTGGTGTTTATATTTTATACTTTTTAGTATACGGATTATCAAGTGGTCGCTAATAACCCTGGTGTGATTGTAACAGTGACGTTGAAGTAAAAAGTAAAAACGACAAGCAGGGAAACGGCGTGATGCAGAATAAACTATTTTTTTATGTTTGAGAAATTAAAAAAAACTAACCCATAAAAACCAAGTTTTTATTATACTCCCTTTCTTTGTAAAATATAACAACAATTAAAGGCGAATTAAAACGTATAATATAATACTAAACTTACAGTAATTTAATATATATATTTCTAAAATGTCAGACGTTTTGACCGTTGATAAGACACTTCATGCTTTGAAGATTAAATTCTAAAAACATTTGTCGGTCAATTTAGATTTTCGAAATTCGTAGTGAAGTACCTATTATATATTCAAATTTAGAAAATATTCCGCGACATTATCGGGCTGCCGTTGCTAGTAATCAAACTTTGGTAATGATTCCAATTTGAAAAAATCATTAAATTTCTAAAAATCCGAAATAATACTAAATTATTAATTTTTTTTTACGAAAATTTGATAGGTCTTCTTGATCGTCGCCACGAGTCTACTTGCCAAGTTTCAGCTCGATTGGATCACGGGAAAAGGGTTAAAAATCGATCCAAAGTTTTTTCGACGGCAAGCCGGCAAGCAAGCAGACGCTACGAGTTAAAAGAAAGGAAGTAAATACACTAGACTCCCGATTATCCAGGGTCGCGTTAACCGCATTGTGGATTAACCGGGGAAATAGATTTTTTTTTTAATTAATTCAAAACTCTTTTTAAAATGAATCAATATTTTTTTATCAATTAAATAATATTACGTATGTAAATATAAAACTCATAAAATTATGAACAAGTGGGAGACCGCGCCGCGTATCCAATTCGTGTCGTATTTTTAAACTCACCAAATTGAGTATATTGTATATATGTATATCATTTATATTATACATATATTGTATATATATAATATATGTATATAATTTAATTATTTATTCTTTTATATTATTTGCTTTCTATTGCATTTTCGTACCTGTAAGATAATGTGGTTGTTTTCACAATTTCAATAATTTTGAGTCGTACGTAAATTTTGTATCGGTGTTATCGCGCAAAAAGTGAACGCCCTGTTTAAAATTAAGTATTTTTTAAAACAATTTAAATTAACTGGAGATTTCGACGCGTCATCATCTGGGTGATTGACAAGATTTAAAAAAGGCAAGGGATTAGTAAAATTTCTATCGAAGATGAAAAATTTAGCGCGGATGCGCGTTATGCGAATGCACTTCCAAGATTTTGTATTTTGTGAGTTAGGTTAGGTTAGGTTAGGTTAGGTTAGATGTATTTTTTGAACTTTTTTATATTTCTTATCCGTTTTTTAACCGTCCCGGAAAATCGTCTACAATGAAAAATAAAATGAAATGTTGGAAATTAACAAGTTATAAGAGATTTGAAATTATTATGTTTTGATTAAAAAAAATAGGTCAATTTTTTATTTATTACGCAGGCTGTGTAAGTACAAGTGAGAGGATTAGAAGCGAAAGGAAACATTGCAATTGTGATGTGTTTGAAAATGATTATCTAGCATACTGTACATTGACTTGATAACTAATAAGGGTCTCAAAATGTTGGGATTTGTTTTAAGAACTGCACAAAACTTTACAGACCTGCGCACTTATAAAGTCCTCTACACTTCTCTTGTCAGACCTCAGGTTGAATATAACTCGATCATTTGGTAGCCTCACTATGTTAATCACTCGACGGCAATTGAACGAGTCCAAAAAAAATTCTTAAGATTTATTAATTACAAATTAAATATACGCTTGGAAGATATCAATTGTGAATATCTCAGTTATTTACAACTTTTAAACTTGTCTGTGAGACGTACTGTAACAGACCTAATATTTCTTTATAGGATCGTAAATAGTTTGATTGATTGCCCCCAGATTATTAGTCTGATCAACTTATATGCCCCATCGAGGTCATCAAGACACAGTGCATTATTCTATTATAGTGGAAATGTCAGAACTAATGCATTAGCAAACTCTATAATTCCCAGATTACACTCATTAGGGAATGAACATGCAGAGGCGGCTGACATTTTTGCTGATAGTATAACTGTGTATAGGACAAAGCTGATACAATTGTTTACATCTCAACGAAATGGAAATGGACAATAAATTTTTCTGTATTATTATTTTACCTTTTAACTATTATTATTGTAACTTTTAACTGTATTATTATTTTAACTGTCTTATTTTATTTAAAAAAAAATTATTCTGTATATTTGTAAAAGCCCATAAGGGCGTTAAATAAATAAATAAATAATTAAATAATGTCAAATTCAAAATTGATAACTGATTTTGATTTTCAAAGCATCATGTATCAAGTTGGATTAAAGTAAAAGTTCGTTTAAAGCATAAATTTTTGCGTTCTCCACTAATCAAACAAGCTTTTTCTTTAATCCAACTTGAAGCAACCGGGCCCTCAAAGCCCTTCAATTGTATGAAAATGGTTTAAGTCCTTGATAAAATATATAAATCACAAATCACTAAATGGAGCTTTACAATTTCTAAAAGAATTTTGTATTATTATTATCCCTGGCCAAAGTAATTTTACTGTTTGTACCTAAACAAATATACTTGTTATTTTAAACATTGGTTTGTTGATGTTTAAAGGTATCAGGTCCATGTTTAAGATGAGAATAGATAGATTATTATGAAAGTGTTTAAAACTACTTATCAAAACAGTCTAATTGTTTTAAAACTATCGGAATAAAGATAAGTGCAATAGTGTATTTGTATCAGTAAAATATAATTTACTCCTGGTACGCTCAATAGCAAAACAGTATTCTGTGTTAATTTAATTTATCGTTGTTACGTTGTTGTACAAGTTTAAATACAAAAACAGAAGAAAAAGAAGAAAGAGGAGAAGAAGACAGATTTTTTTTCGGCTTTTGTCTGACCTTAAGAGTTGTTTGAATTTGTTGTATTGACAGGAGATAAATATGAAGTAAATTAAAGCAATTTTAACGTGAAATATGAGAAGCGTCCGGTCTTTCCGATTACTGACTTATAATTAGTGTTGGAAAAACAATTCATTTTTTGCTGAGCTACATCACCACAAAGTTTAGGAAACTGTTCCATGACGATATAATAGATGGGTTATGTTTATTATTGTTCTTGAAGTACCCATATTTGAATGTGATATGTACATTTAAATTCATCTAAGAAACTTTTGCCTGTTTTGTTGGAAAAATAAGTGGAGATTCCATATTTCATATTATATTGCTTTTGAACATAGAATATATTAATGAAATTATCTTCTTTTGGCGTATTGACGGTAAATTTTTTATTATAACGGTAGTTGCACAAACTAAACCTGGAGGTAGAGGTAGACTCCCAGCAACATGGTGGACTAATATTGAGAGGGAGTTGGCAGCACAAGATGATCCCGTTGTGACAACCCAGGACAGAAGATCCTGGTGTCATAGTACAAGGAGGCCCGACCCTGGATGAACCGTGATAGAGAGGCAGGGAGAAGAGAGGAAGAAGAGAGGAAGTTGCGCAAACGCAGCGTGCGCATTGTAGCAGTAATGCGTGTAGCAGGAAGCAGCATGTAGGGGGAATGTGAGACCACGAAATGAGCGAATCCATTAAACTGTCAAAAATTTATTAGTTTAAAATTAATATTAAAAATAAATTAAAATTATTATTATTGATTGATTGAATTGAAAATTAGGACCGTTTATTGAATTGCGAATTTAGGTATGTATTAGGATTTCATGTTATTGTCAATGATATTGCAAAAATGACGTAATTGTCATGGGGCTGTCAAAGTTGTATACATTGGAAGCTTTTGAATACAAATCCGTTTTATAAAATAAAACATGAAAGTGGGTAGACACTTGAACTTTTTTTAAAGACGCACACATTTTTTGATTCATCACATCACAAGTCTGCGATGCTGCGGCTATAAAAGTTTCGAATCGACGTCTCACGACGATTCGAAGATATTTATCTCTTATTTTAGTTATCACAAACCGATAGTTTCATTTGCACCACATCAAAAATAAATATTAATAATTTAACTACATATCCATACATCTCCATAAACATTGTATTATTGCGTTAATATACATTTTTTATCCGATATGTAAATATCAATTAACACAATCACGCAAAAGAATTATAACTTCTACCGCGCGGACATGAATACACGCTCCTCCATTTTCATTTTCATCGTGTTAGAAATAGTCAGTAAGAAAATTTTAATAGCATAATTGTTGTGCTATATTTTCAATTTTATATCAAACACATTTTGTAGGCAACGAGTATCGATCCTGGAACCTTTCACATGCTAATAAGCTATGCACCCACTAGACTACTGTATCATATTGTCATATACGATTGGAATGCTGATGACATCATCTATGAATTGTCAAATGAACTAATTGATAATGAGAATATAATGGTGATTTTAACACCTACGAATTTTTTAATGCATTAATTATTATTTAAAAAAAAAATCTCAGAATATTTTGAGTTTGTTCAAATCTTTCAGAACAGTGCTGGATTTATGTCACAGAGACATTATTAATCAATTAGTGTATATTATAGATATCTCACAGAGACGAAACTGTATTAATTATGGGAAAGTAGGTATAGAAGTCATTTGGGTGTACACAGGACTTATGACCTGTCTTTTTATGGTTGGCTAACCATAAAAAGACAGGTCATAAGTCCTGTGTACACCCAAATGACTTCTATACCTACTTTCCCATAATTAATACAGTTTCGTCTCTGTGAAAAAAATCTCTTTTAACACAGGACATTTTATCGAAAGCTTCCTTCAAAATGTTAAAAATGGAATGATAGAAGTAGAATGAAGTAATTTGATAATTTGGGATCATTTTGTTGAATCGCGAATGGACTCTAAGATACTATTTTTACAGTATTTATATAAGACACCAATAAGGAAAATATGTGTAGGAAAAAATATTCTACGCAGAGGTGGTGTGAAAGATATATCTGAGTCATGTAATGCATTTTCTAAAACTAAAAATTTGATGCCCTGTAAAGTTTAAGATAAACATGTTGATCAATTTATGTACAACGTTTGTTTATATGTATCTTTACCTGCAGTCTCTTCTTCATCCTCCGAATGATGACTATGGTTGTTACTACTGCTGCTGTTGTTGTTGTTGTTCAGCGACGCTACATGGTTGTTGTTAACGAGGGTATTGTTGCTGGGCTGCGGCAGATGCTGCAAACTGTCCCAGCGAGATAGAACATCGTCCGCTGGTCTCACTCTGACGGCTGGGGTGGGAGCGGGCGCCGGTCGCCCTCCAGCTATTTGAACTTCCACAGAACCGTCCGGTGGGAATTCCTCATCTGTTTGGGAAATGATACGGCAAATGAAAACTGCACGTTTTGAAAACGAATGGATCTAAAAACTTGGACTTGTACATGTTGTAGTTATGCGGCCAAAAATCCTTTCAATAAAAATTACAGTAATATCTGGTTACAAATTTCTGTGAACATCAGAGATAAAGCTATGCAACATAATATTGTGGCCGCCAGATGTGCGGTATCGGTATACTAAGATGAAACATTCCTAGAAATACAATGTGCAAGACAAAGGATCAAAATAATTTCTTAGTAAATATTTCTCCGTAATATGATATACAAGTTTGAGTAGGTACGAGGTTAGAGTACAAATTATGTTTCGGGATTTATTGGACTAATAAAAATATTAAAGATGAGTTATTGTTATAGCCAAGGTAGTTTTGTGAGTAGTTTGGTTAAAAGTTCCCGAATCTACCTTTCCTAAAATTTGATATAAAAGTCAAATAGAAATACATATCGCCCTTTTAGAGAAGAAAAATTACTAAGCGACATTGGTGTAGTTTTGAGATAATGAGGTTTAAACTTTCAAAATGTGATATTAAAATTATTGAAAATGTTCAAATTATGACTTTTACCACTTAACTAAATAACTTGAATAAATATGGAATATTCTCTTTTTAAATTTTTGTCTGGAATAGAGATGGAAAAAATATGAGTGTTTGTATTCACAACTCATTTTGGCCAATACTGCGGTTAGTGAGTATTACCTCTGAAGAAACGACATATAATGATTTAATTAACACTAATTAACACTAAACTTTGTAATATACACACATTGAGTGATATTCGTCAACACTATAGTTTCGAGAGGAGCAGTCCCTCTTATAATCTACGTCTAAATACACCTGATGATGAGAAGGACTGTTCCTTTCGAAACTATAGTAGCGATAAATATAACTCAAAGTGTGTATGTATTGCAATGTTTAATTTAGTGTTAATTAAAGTAATCGTGTTGCAGCACAAAGTAACTGCCATATCAATCATAATATTATAATGTAACGCTTTATTAACAAAAAGGTCAAAATATTGCAATTTTCTATAGAATTTTGTATCAGATTTTACAAATCAAAATCAAATTATTACAAATTTATATAATATTGTTTTAAAATGATATTTAAATCCACAATCAGCTAAAAGCAGTACTATATTTCGACGGTCCCCACGTATACTATACTATTGAATCTGCAAAAATTAAATTTTCATTTTAGTATCTTAATCCATCCGATTTAGACTATATTATCAGATAATGTTGCAAAAAGTTTGAATTTCCTTTAATATATGCATTGCTTGAAAATAAAGTTAAATTTTTTTCAACATTGTCCGAAAATTAGACTAAATTGGATGATTTAAGATAGTAAACTGAAAAAAGAATTTTTGCACATTCGACAGTATACGTAGGGACCGTCGATTTAGCTATCATAGAATATTGAAGTTTATCTGTTATCTTTGTGTTTTAGGGCAAATTTTTAAATTAATTATTTTATGTATCATGAGTTCCCAAATTCAACGATTGCATTAAATATTTGTAATGAAGCAAGAAAATGTATTTTAAGATATTCATAATTATCTAAAATCTGTATATAACAAAGAAACATCAGTAAAAAAGTATTTTGAAAATATCTTAAAATACTAAAAATTCTATAACCTGGATATGGGAATTTTCAATATTAAATTTCAAATATTTGACACCCAATGTTTCTTTACTTTCTTTATCTAAAACATATACATTATATTAAATAAACAATTTAACATCAACCCTGCTCACCGTTGCAAGCGTAATCGAGATGCTGTTTAGTAAATACAAGAGTGTAATCTGTGACAGCGCACGTGTGGAACTGCACCGAGAAGATGAGCGCTCGGGTGTGGTGTGGGCCCGCTGGTGGAGGAGGGCGGCGATAGCAGCGCAGGAGGACATCCCCCCGGACAGCCACTCCCCCAGGACCTGCTCCCAGCGCTGCCGTGAATTGACGGGCTCCAGCTCCCAAAGAGTACACATCTGCAAGAGAAAACAATACAAGAATGTTTAAGTGAGAGAAGTAAGGTACTGTCTTCGGTTAGTCACGGAATATTAATTTAAATAGGGTTGTTCGCATTTCAGTGCCTTTTCTTGTTGTACAAAAATGCTTCATCCAAATAATATCTGAAGACTTAAATTGTAAATTGGCAATTTAATTAGACTCATGGTAGATAATATTAGGACATATATTTATAACTGTTCGAAGAATATTTTTTCTTCTGTATGAAGGCTTGAACTTTGTGGTGACATTATTATTAAAATAAAACACAAATCACTTTGTTTTCACCACTTTATTAGATTAAACAATTTACATGTTTCAAGAACAATGTTCTCTCCTTCAGGATTATTGGTGAACAATATATTAAACATGTAGATTGTTTAATCTAATAAAGTGGTGAAAAAAGTGATTTGTGTTTTATTTTAATATATTTATACATAATTGTCTATCAAAGTTAATATTGGTAATATTTTAATAAAATACGAAAGCATTATAGTGCTTTGATTTTTGGTTTTCATATTTATGTATGGCCTCCAAAAAATACATTATACTCATGAAAAACATTTGTCATAAATAAAAAAAGCTAAAAATTATTTAAAGATGTAAAGTTATATGTACAGTATAGAATAGAAAAAAATGCAATAGAAAAGATGAGTAGCTTGGTCTTGTGGTTAAGACTCCTGCCTAGTGATCCAGTGGTCGGTGGATCGAGCCCCATCCCAGGAGATCAGCAAGTTAGTCCTATTTTTATAGCATTAATGTTTAGCTTATTTTGAGAATAGTAAGAATATTGATGTATCACATGTTCATGTGTATTTAAAAATACTTACTTGACGTATAAATTGGAACCATCCCTTCGTATAATTTGAGGAAGACGTGGGAAAGGGGAGGAGCTCCTACCACTGTGATGTGAGTCAGCCACAGAGGGGATGCATTCACCCTGATGCCTCCAGCCAGCAAGCCAGCAAAGTATTCCACATATCTATAACAAATAAACCAATATTTATTTAATTTTTAATAAAACTAAATATGTATACTTCAAGCAAGCAAAAAACTTTCAATAGATTTTTACAGTAGGTACCTATACAATAACACACAAGGCTAGCTGACTAACATAATATTTTATTGGTTAAAACTTATTATCCATTGTATGCAAGTGAAAAGATTTTATATATGTAGCAGAATTTGATAGGCTGGACAAACCACCCATACAAATTTCACTTGATTGATACTTTTGCTGTAGATATGTAATTATTTATTACTACCAAACACAAATTCACCAATCAAAGATTTTAAAAATCTATACTATACTATCATTAGTTAAATAATGATTAAAAATTCCAAACTGTCGAATTTGTATTGGAATTTCATATTGGTTCATAAGAACATATTAATGTCCATGTCATCAATAGTTTTGATTGAATCAGTTTTTGTGAACATTACATTATTCCATAGTTACAATACAAGATGGTGGATTTATCAATATATTTTCTTCGATTGGTGAATTAAACTTACAATCTAAAAATTTTCATTTTGCTTTGTCAGTCGTTCTCCAGGGAACACATGTTTTTATTATTAAAATAAAACACAAATAACTTTGTTTTCACCACTATATTAGATTAAAAAATCTACATGTTTCGAGAACAATGTTCTCTTCATCAGGATTATTGTGTACTAATCTTAAAAGTTGAAACAAGCAAATATGTTACGGTGAAGGAGCGGTTGAGGGGGTTGGTGAGGGGAGGGGGGGGGTTCGAGGTGTTGATTATTATGGGTCATTTGGAATGTTAAGTGGAAAAATATTCAAAATAGGATTATGCAAAAATTTCGTCTGTGTATTTATTATATTAGACTTAATATTAACATTTTTCCTAATTTCGAGTATTTCTAAATTATTTATTTGAGGTATCTTATAGTTGAAATGTAAAAATTTTAAGCCTGTGTTAATATCAAATGTATGGTCAAATTCTATTAGATGTTTTGCGAAATCAGAATCAATATTGCTAGTTAATGCTTTGACATGTTCTTTAACCCTAGTTTCAAATATGTTATTACCTTCTGTCAGAGGGGTTCAAGGATGGCGTTCCATCCAGGAATCTTCGCATTGCACATCTATCCAGGGCGTGCTCTTGCTTTCCACAAATAGAGCTGTATTGAAGGTACGCTGATACCGCCACAGCTAGACGCTCGCGGCTTCCACTATTGACAAATGCGCAACATTAAAATATATTTATTACTTCTACCAAATTAGTCGAGTTGGGAAGCATTTGGAAAGCTAGAGCAAATCTCAAAGCCAAAATACCACAATCTCTAAAGCCGACAACAATGCATGCTCCCAGCACTATAATGCTGAGATCTAGATCCTCACTGTCAATGTTGTATGCACATATATTATAAATTAAAAGATACCCAAAGAGCGCTTCTGCATGCTTACGTGGCAATGAGTAGACACATCTGTTAAAGAAATAATGGGGCGGACAGAAGATCTTAGATTGGAGGCCCCACACTGGTAGAAACAGTTTTGAAGGGTTATGAACAAGAAATTTGGCAATCCTTGAGGGATGCCTGTATCCTGCAGTGGAGAGACAAGCTGAGGATAACGATAACAAATCGATAAGAGATTTTGTGTCATCGTTAATGTCTTATGCATGTTTTACACATAGAAGGAAACCTCATAAAAATGAACTAAGTGTATGCATATAGTGTACTTTAATGTTTAAAATTTGTGTGACACATTTTAAATAATAAATTTAATACGAGTGCGCTAACTAACTTATTTAATAGGATACATTAAAATTATTAAAAAAGCGTTAGTTATGTTAGTATATAACCACTTACCGAGATTTTAGTCTACCGGTTTCGAGATTTACCCATCTCTGGTAGGACAACCACTACGCCAGTATGCAAATAACACTATATTATTTGCATACTGGTGTAGTGGTTGTCCTAACGAAGAGACGGGTGTGTCTCAAAACCGGTAGACCAAAATCTCAGTAAGCGGTTATATACCTATTAACATAACTAACATTTAGTTAAAATGCCTGACCACAAAGTTAACGCTTTAGATAATAAAATTTTTAATAATGAAATTATTAATTCTTTGAATGAATTTGAACGTAAATGAATTATAATATTTTTGATTATCATTTGTGAAACTTTGATGAGAATCAATTCTGCATGGAGTAGTGGGAATCTAAATAGTAGTATGTATTATTAAAAGCGTGTGAACTGGAAGATGATAATTATTCATAACACATTAGCAAGCTGGCCTGAGAGGTCAGGGATATGTTATTGGAGTTGTTTAATTAATATGTGGCATTATAGTTAATTAAAAACCAATAATATTGATTTATAATATCACACCGAGAATAATGCGATAGGTACTCTGTATGTAAAATGAATTATAAATATACAAAAACATTTGTTTTTTAATGTGAAAATTAACTGTGTGAAAAAAAGGAGTAGTAGCTTGTGGATCTCGCCTCGTGATTCAAAAGTCGCGGGTTCGAACCTCACTCCAGACCAGCAAGTTAGTCCTATTTTCATAGCACAAGCGTTTAGCTTAGTTTGAAAAAAGTAAGAATATTGATGTGACACGTATTCCGTGTTCGCATCTCTATTTAAAAAAAAAATTGAAATACAAGTTTCCCATTAATTCTTACAAAACGACATTAAAATACTTTGTTTCCATATTCAGTAGCAATATACGAAATCTGCTAGATCATAGCAATTTTCTTAACAACTGATGTGCACATATTAGATGGTTCAAAATTACTGAGGATTTATTATTATATTAAAGTATTCATGTGAAATCTTCTATAAGTTTGGTAGCCATGTTCAGAACGGTGATTTTTTGAACAAGACGTGTAAGACCACATTCATAATGGACTTTGTGAAGTTATGCAATGAAAACAAAAATCTTTTTCTGCTACACTTTTCTTCTTTCATTGTTCTTTGTTCATTGAAAAGTACTTCAATATTTCTCATCAAGAAGAATGTGTTTGAAACATGGAGTCTCTTTTCTTTGTTGATTGTTATCTTATTCATGCCTCATAGTAGCGACCATGGAGATCTTTAGCACACGTCGAAACAAACACATCTCAAATGCATCCATCCTTTTAATAGCCGCTTCTTTAAGACTCGATCTTGACTTCTGATCTCTACTGATAATATAGTAACCAAACAAAATAATTTATTCTT
Organism: Agrypnia vestita; assembly: GCA_016648135.1. Taxonomy (NCBI): domain Eukaryota; kingdom Metazoa; phylum Arthropoda; class Insecta; order Trichoptera; family Phryganeidae; genus Agrypnia; species Agrypnia vestita. The sequence continues at coordinate 12,568 of JADDOH010012613.1, forward strand.
ATTATTTATTGAGTACTTCCAACAAACTAGAGTTAATACCATTAACTACATAATTTTCAGTACGGATAACACAGAGTCGTTGAATTTACCAGGATCGCAGGAGGGCAACATTGGCCGGGTGTGCGGCGAGCCAGCTATCGAGGTGTTTGCAGAGGGCACACAGTCTCTCCAAGGGTGGAGCCAGTCCCCTCGCCCAGCCCAGCTCGCACACCTTCCCCGAGTGCTCCATGACCGCTCGGGCCGGCTGCTCACTCACGTCAAATACCTGAAATCACAATGATGCCACAATGACAATAAAATAAAAATGCTAATTTTTAGGCTGTCATAAAACATAATACGTACAGGCTCTCTTATCAATCTATTCGCTACTGTCACTTAATCTATTTTAATTCGAGAGAATTGCTAGCTACCAAAGTCTACAAACAAAATAAAAATGATAACATCCAAACACACCTATCAATACTTAATGGATTATTGTACATAAGTAATAAGTTTTATCAGGAAATATGTAGTTTAGGAGTTTGTGTATGTTTTACACTTCCTGACAGAATGACCTATCTTTAAGGCTCAATTTCAAAATTCTTCTTATACTCCCACTCAACATTCACTCCATGAGCGAGTCACAGGTCTCGGGTGTCATGTGGGATGGTGTAGAAAGTTGTTATATTACAGCAATAGTTGAAACAAGAACATATTCACTACAATAACTCGCTTAATGTTAGTTATTTACAATAAAATATATTGCAATGTTATTATTATTAACAAAATGTTCAAATACAAAAAATATATAAATTATCACAAGTAAAATGTTTCAAGTGATATTGTTAACAGCCGGGGAGAAAAAGATTACGCTAAGAGTATTAAATTGTTACCATGTAGTGTTGTCCATGTTTGGTGTTCAGCATGTTGGCTACATCCCTTTCAGGTCCCGGAGACATGGCGGAGTATCGCGGTGGCTCTCCTTTGTGTGCTGGAAGCCATAATGCCAATAGTCTCTCTGCGGCGTAGCTGAGCTCCAACTGTCTCGGTTTTCCTGATGTTCCATCTGTTTCCTAAACAATTACAATGATTTCCAGGTTAAATATTTATACTAAAAATAATATAATAATGTCAACACCAAATCTACTACAATTATTTAACAATTAAATGTAATGAATAATCCAATATTTAATATCTCACTGTCAAATTCCACCTCTCTTCCCAACCATAAATGAGGTCACACTCCCATCGAAGACTTGACTTCTTTACAAATTTAATTTATAATGATAAATATTCATACATTTCAGATATGTCTTATAAGACGTAAGCAGTTTTTGAAATATTTGAGGAATGAAAGAAAAAGTTTGTACGTCTTATTCCGACCACTGGAACAGAACCATTTTTAATATTGAACATCCCTTGTGTAGATGTTATCACATTTCTATTATTATTATTATTGTCGCGTGAGGATTGTGATCTTCACGAACCCCACCATCAAAAATTGTATACAGTTATTATTAAAATCTTTGATTATTTAAAGTTCCGAAAGGATCACGGAAGCTGGTTATGTCGCTCAATCAAATCAGCTTGTTTTTTTTTGTTTTTACCAAGACACAAATCTATGCATTTTTCACAAATGTGACAGATTAGTGTAGCCATGTCTTCTTTTGATGTAGCAAATAAAGTTTGCATATTATTCTTTCTGTCTCTAAATATAACTCCACCATTCCACTTTTCCTCCATCATTATTGCTGCACCCGTGAATAACTGAGTAAAGTAGTT
>JADDOH010012614.1:0-32441 GCA_016648135.1 Agrypnia vestita
ATTTTCGTTGTCTGTCCGTCCGTCCGTCCTAAAAAACTTAATTAACGGCCGGAGATGGGGCTTGAATTCCGGGCCAGCAAACCCGAACCAGCCGCTCAACGCACGTTGCTACAGTCGCCTCTCCGTGGACCGCCACAAAGATATTATAAATATATACTAGGGCTTAGCAAGTTGAATTAATAGATTACAAATTCATATATTAGTGATGTTTTTAAATACTTGAAAAAAAAATATACATAGTAATTAACAACGCACATATAGTTTTCTGTAGAATAGTATAAAAATATTTCCTTAAATGTATTACAACATATTATTTAAAAATCAATAATATTAATGTGGCACATATTCACCTTGAATACAACGTTTTAGTTTGAAGACTATTTTTTAATATATCTTTCAATCTACAAATAATATTGTCGAACATTTCTCCTTAAATATTTACACTCTATATCTGGCACTATAGTCTCATAGCGTCCATTATAATGAATTAATATCGACCAAAATTAAAGAATATTATTTATTTATGTATATCAGTACAGTAACAGACTAATATTAATATAAATATCATTCATGATAAACAATACCTCGTATACCACACTTTTGTCCAATTCAATTTTTTGTGTATTTGTCTTTAAAATGTGTAGACATGTAATATGGGAAAAGCTTTTGTAACTAACTAATTAACTGACTTACCATCACGCCATTTCCCCGCAGGGGTAGGCAGAGATGATTGAACGCCACACTCTTCTATCTTGGCACACCACTTTGCTTCGGCCACATTCATACGTCTTCTCATATAAGCTCTACGGTTGTTGCGGCTTTTAACGGGGCCATCCTCAAACACTTGTTGTATCTGATCGTGCCAGGTCTTTCGGGGACGCCCTCTATTTCTGTTGCCTTCAACACTCGCCTCATATATTTTCTTAACCATCCTTTCCTCGTTCATATGTTCCACATGACCAAATCATCTCAGCACTCCTTTCTTTATTATATCTACCACACTACAGCCAGCATTCCATTCACGTCTAATTTGTTCATTCCTTACTTTATCGACTATAGATTTTCCACACAAGCGTCTTAGTGACCGCATTTCTACCGCATTCAGTCTACTTTCATTCCTCTTTTGCCAATTCCAGACTTCACTTCCATACATTAGGGTTGGCACTAGAACGCCATTATGTACAGATAGTCTTGCTTCCTTTGACAGATTCTCATTGGCCATAATTGCATTTAAAGCACCATTAATTTTGTTTCCCGCAGTCACTCTCCTTTCGATATCATTCTCAGCCTTGCCGTCTCTACTAAACATACTTCCCAAATACACAAACTCGTTCACTTGTTCTAAGCATTCATTATTTACTTCACAATTACATCACACTTAGTCACTCTTTCGTCTCTCTCGAATACCATCACTTTCGATTTGCTGACATTCATCATAAGATCACTCTGCATGCATACATCGGACATCCTGTATACCAGGCACTGCAGATCAGCTTCATTGTTAGCCACTTATACTGCGTCGTCTGCGTATAGTAGGAGGGATATGGTTAGTCCATCCATTTTCGCTCCAACTTCTAGTTCTTTCAGTTCTTTCACACAATTATCCATATACAGGTTGAAAAGCCATGGTGACATTACGCATCCCTATTTGACATCTTTTGTAATATCAAACCATGATGTGAATGCCCCATTAATTCTCACGAAAGCACTGCTTCCTTCGTACAAGAATGCAATTGCCTATAATTATTTATCTCCCTTATAATATTTAATCATTTCCTTGTTTTCTACTTATTGTAAAAAATCTAGGTATTACGCAATTTTTTTCTTGCCCTGTAAAATCAGTACTGTTTTGTTATGTAATAGTCGCACGCTAGAAACTGATACGAACAACACCAAGTTGGAAGGTATGAGTATATGAATATAAATGCGTAAGTGTGAGTACTGTATACCTATAAGTAGTGAGTTCTGTATAGCTTTAACCGTGATATTTATACATAAATGACTTTCAATTTAATTGTATATGAGGAATAAATTGTATGTAATGTGGTATGTATGGCTATGTAAATAGAACAAATTCCATCTAAATGGGATTAGTAATCTATCTCCAGATCTCTTTACCATGTGTGTACGTATATGTATATCGGATGTTGTGTGTATGGGTACGCAGAATAGGTGTTTGGAACAAAACGCTTTCTTAGGAAGCGTTTTGTTTCAAACAACTGACCCCCCTCCCCCCCCACGTTGCCCAGTGTAGAATTCTACATAAGCCACCACCCTATTGATTGGGTCACGTGGTTTATGGATGCTCCCTTACGTTAAGTCCTGAATTTATTTAACAAATTAACAAAGGATGCTTAAATTTTAAATAATTAAGAATTTTAGTAGAAATTGGAGTGCGATGCAAATGCAGCTGTTGAGACAGGTGCCCTGAGAAGTGACGTCAGCAGGTAGACGCTATCTACGTGAATTCAAGTGAATCGATGGAGTTCATCGACATCTCTCTACTAATACACGAAATCACACAGAAGACCGTAAAAATTCTAATGTACCAGGCATACGTCAAGAGTAGAATAGGATATTTGATACTTTTCTGGAGAACCGGAAACAAAACTAACCTAAACAGACTCCAACGACAGCAAAACAAAATACTAAAAATGGTCTACGATCTGAAATACCGGACACCAACTGAAACTGTATACCGTATAACACAACAATTAAACATCGAAAGCATTACAAAAATCGAAACACTTCATTCACAGACTAGCAATTGGCGAAATACAAGACGAAAACATAAAGTTACACAAAATATACGAAAAACACCAACAGAACACTAGAATGGCTCAAAACTATCACATAACATACGCCAAAATAAAAACAGGACAATACCGACTAATTTGCAATGGATTAAAACTATACAACGACCTGCCATAACCATCAGACCACTGACAAATTCAAAACAGATGTGACAAAAATGCTAAAACTCGGCCAACTATAAAAATATGACTTTGTATATCTAAATTATATTATTATTATATTCCTATATTGAGTCATGTTAAAATGTTATCCATAAACTTTTTAGGTTTCTATTATATTTTAAATAAAAAATATTTAAAAAAGTACTGCATTTTGAGTGCGTTTAGCAATGCTGGTGAGTGTTCGCCAAAAACAAAAGATAGCAAGTTCATTATTATCTAATAGATATATAGCACCTAATATCATATGAATTATACCATTTTGTTATTACGAGTAGTGATAAATTTAAGAACAAGTGAGATAGAAGATAGAAGGTAGAATTTTAGAAGAAGAAGAGAAAAATTTTCGATTAACAAAGTATCAAATATATACTTGACACCTTGTTAATCGAAATAATAATACTCGTACGATGTTTTTCATCCTAGACATACATAATAATTAGTTTCAATAAGTCTAAGTTTTGTGTATAAATTTGAGATTTTGACGTCGATATAAACTCGTCTACGATAAGTTATCTAGAGACAAAAATGTCATACGTGGACACGGGCCTTTAGATTTTTTTTTTTATCATCTATAAGCCGTTATAAAGTTATAATATTTTAACTAGATTAGTAAAGTTATTACTTTTAACTAATCTTGCTGATTAATAATTAGAAGTAGAATAATTCATGTTTTTATTAATATATTTATGTACTTAAGTAATCTTGCTGGAATGGATACTCAATTAGCAGTAAATTTGTTCGTGTTTTCAAACTAGGCCCAACAATTTCAGCTGTCAAAAGTAAACCATTAAGAATTTCGCTTATTCACAAATTGTAATCCCATAAATTTTACTCATAAATTCGAAAATAACTAGAGTCATAAGTCAACAAATTCCCTTTGTGCAAACGTACGAAATAGACGTGCCCGTTAGCGGCTACAGATTTCGATAGGAATTGTCGGGCGCGACGAACGACATTTATGGTAATCTAACTGTCAAGTAACCTAAACGAGCCTTACGCATACAAATATCAGGGTTGTCAAGGGACTGCAAAATATATTGATTATCTGAACACTTTACGTATCAGTAAATGGCGTAATTTCAAATTTCTTACCTCAATATCTACATTTATCTAAATATAAAAAAAAAACAAATAAAAACAACTGAAAAAACATATTTATCGAACAAATATATTCAGTCACTACCGGGACTTACCTTACCTTTACTTTACTTTACTTTACAAATCCGAGATAATAATTTTACCAAAGTATCCTTTTATATAATCTTTCTTCTTCTGTATGAATATGTTTCCGTTCTTATGGATAAATTAAATTTGTATCAAATATCAACAATAGCACACAGGTTCTTTAAATTCGTTTTCATTAAAAAATATAAATATTTCAATATGTAATATATAAAAATATTACTTTATCTTTCTCTTTATAAAATTCTCTTCCTCTGCTTCCGTGTATAAATTTTTTGTAATTTTTGTATATAATTTGTACACTTGTATGGCGGACCAGGTCTCACACATTTAACCTGGTGGACAACGGTTTGAAAACGTAGAGGAACTCAAAACAGCCGTTGTCAACTGCTTCGATTCCTAGGCGATAAACTTCTGTGCAGAGGGTTTAAAGAAACTGGTGCTATGAAAAGTGCTGGAAACTGAATAGAAATCAATTATATGGAAAACTGAAGTAGATATTTATTTATTTATTATTTATTAATCAACGCCCTAGTACACTTTCACAGTACAATAATGTTACAAGGATTTTTATATACCTAACATAAAATACGTTTGGAGTAAATAATTAAAAAATAAATAATAGAAATAAAACATATTTAAGAGAAATGAATATTATATATAAACAATGATTAGTACAAAAGCAAACAGTTATAACTATTAACAAATTAATAATAAAATAAAATAAACATGATAAAACCAATATACCAGATAAATGAGGTAAGAAGATAAAATAACCCAAAATATAAACTAAAAATATAGAATTAAAACTTATTTTATAGGGAAATTAACCATAATTAGAACACTTAAAAATAAATAAATATAATATATAATTCATGGGGAACAAAATTAAAACATAAAAACTGTACTGTATTAGTTCTACTGGCATATTCTGAGTAATTATTTAATTCGCGTATGCTCGTATAACGAAAAATATCTACGAATTTAGAGAATTTGTTTCCAAGGCGATGCACGCATTTTAACGGTGAATTTAATGAATCGTTAGTTTTTCCTGTGGGTCCCTACACAAAAACCTTCGTGATGTCTCGTATATAGTAAACTATAACCGTCAATAAAAACCTTTTCTCACGAGTTTATTTTTTTCATTGACAAAATGGCCCTTACTTTAATAATATGCCACGTACTACTTAAAGGTATGGATTTTAGTTAACTCAATAAATTCTCGATTTTTTTTTCAACACGAAATTCGTATAAGCCACATGGACTAGAATACAAAGTTTGTAATTTTTTTTTAAATGAATTGATAATATTATTTATGTTCAACCACAAAATATATACAATAAAAATTAGCCTCGTGGTCTGATGATTAAGACGCTAGCCTAGCCATCCAGTGGTTGCGGATTTATACCCTGTTCTACACAAGCAAGTAAATACTATTTTTCTTAGCACAGTTGTATTGAAATTGTGTTTGAATAACAACTCGGTTTCTTGATAACAAAATAAAACTATCGAGAACGTTTTTCAGATTACTGAGCAGATTATTTCAAAATAAACGGTTATATTCGATACATAAAGATACCTCCATTTTTAAAAAAATCATAAAAAGTGAAATAATCTAAAGCCTTTCTTAGGTATACGAAACTAAAAATTAGCATAATCACACATCTTCTAATATATCTTTGTGTAAATTTTAAACTTATTAACAATTTTCAGTTACATTTTCAGTATGTTTAAAGGAAAATTTGCTTTAATTTATATAAAAATTTATCACTAACCACAATAAAACTTGTTTTTCTCTTTCACGAAAAGACGACAATTAGCAGATAGATTTTTGTATTACTAATCCAACGAATTGATCTAATCAAATAACGATCATGAGATTTAGATTTGATTCATTTAGTGATTAATTTAATTTCACTCAGAACTCATAATATTGAGTTAATTCAATATTTTGGTTAATTTAGTTAACTATCCAAATAAATTTTTCATGCCATTTTCAACTAGGTACGTTGAATCGCATATTTTTTGAATATTTGAATTACTTGGCTGTGATTAGTTGTGTGTTTTGATTTGTATTTATGTTTAAAGATAACGCTTTTAGGGGAATTAAATTAACAAACTAATTAAATAAGTCAATTATTTAGCAAATGTGAATTAATAATTGAAGGTTTCAATTGATCAATATTATTAAATATATTTGAGAAGATATGTACTTAACAAATCTTAAATCTTTAAATAAACAATTATATTTAAATTTTGCATTTGTGATATATATAAATACAAGACTTTATTACTTATCTACCTGAAATAACTAGGTAATTATGAGATTTGAATAATCAAAATAAAAAATATTTTGTTATTTGATATGGGTATTACGGGTATTAACCAAAATTAATTCGATCATTATATTTCCATTAAAAATAATAATTAATTGTGATTTAAGGCAAATTTGTAATTTTTTATAACACAAAATGAATCATTTGTGATATTAGCAGAAATTTGCCGGACAGAAATTAGAAACGTTAACTTTTAGAAACATTAATAATACACAACGTTGTTTACTTCACGCTTTAGCACTTTTATTTAAATTATAGCACTTTAATTGAATTAAGAAAATTTTTGGTGCGTACTGCACCATAATCATAAAGAAATAAGTTTTTTCATTAAACCATTTGTTGGCCATGGTCGTGAAATACCTGAAACCGGACTACCAAAGGAGATAATGTGTTTCCAGCTATCCCCTATATACTATAAAAGTATTTAGGGACCCCCTTGAGATCTTTCCAAAGGTCAATAATAAATGCAAACTTTGGGAATTAGATACATAAGACAGTAGCAAGCTTAATGCAGAGCAAAGATAGAAAGCAACAGAAATAAAAGTAAGGACTCTAAGAACGTGAAGACCCAAATCATGAAAGATAATCTTCCTGGATACAGGGGTTGGCCATTGATGATGATAGCAATAAAAAACATTTATTTATGTATTATGTACAACCCTGTTGTCGAGTATCCATACATATAGTTATTTTGAGTATCTTGGTGACAGGGCGACATCTAAGATGAGCAGTTGACAGTGATTGTAGGGGGATGTGAGAGTGTTATGTTGGTTTGGGGTGATTTAGGGCCCTCCGATATTCAATTCATAGCGATGCGTGCTCAGGGCTGTGGCAGTATTCTGGGAATATATAAATTGATGCTATTTCTTGACTATGGACTCAATTTAAATGTATGTGCTTTGACATATATTTTGAATCAGAAATCGTTTTATATTTCTTGCTTTTGCAAAAAAAATTACTAAAGTAATGATATTTAATTAATATTCAATTGTGGTTTATTTTGAATAATATGCAAATATTTTTCTTTAACTTATGTTTTTATTTTAAAATTTCATATAGGTGTTCTCTTTAGATATGGATCAAATTAATTATATACACATATAATATTATTTTGATGGCTAAAAGACTTTCACTCAATGAAAACCTAATTTAAAAAATATAAATTTTTGGGAGGGTAAAACAGCAAATAATTTGTAACCAGTGTTTAAATATTATGTTTCACGTGCTTCACTTACTGTTCGGTGACAACATTCTACAATTACTCCCCAATTCGTTCCCCCTCAAATACTAAATTCATCCGAATCTATCACCTTTCCTGAAAACCCCTCCCAAATCGATTCAACGGGCTCCCTTTGGGACCAATAATTTTCCATTAAAATTCACTCTTTCATCCGTATCCAATCTCCAATCTTAATACATCCAGATCCCCTGATACACTCATTTAACAGTATTTTGAAGGTTACGTTACGTAACTTGCAATCTTTAGTTTTATAATAAACATCATATTTGTGACGTTTTTTGACTGAGACTGGGATTTACTTTCTTTAGTTTTTAAACATTTATACGTTTAACAAGTTTGTACAAGACAATTATTAGTGAGAAAGTTTGCGAGTTAGTTTATGGATATAGATAAACACCTAAATTCATAATAATAAATAACAACAATAAAGTACATCCGCCTATGGAACAACGGGTAATAAAATACAGATAAAAATCATTTAATAGATTTTTTTTTTAAATATTGATTATTTTATTTGTGTATATCTACTTTTATGTGAGTTTTTTTAAGATGTCTGAATAATCATAGTTTTTCTGAATATGCAAATCATGTATTAGAAAATGATCACGGTTTTGATAAAAATGTAGGACTTTCTATTTTACACATAATTAATTTGGTCTGAAATTGTATAATTTAGAATCATTAGAAATTAGTAAAGCGAGTAAAAGTAAACAAAATATTATTAATAATCAATTGAATTTGACTACGAGCCCAATTTTAAATTTTTTTCCAATAATTACTAGTAATCAAGAACTTCAGTAATAATATTTTCTTAAATAATTTTTCAAATGATTTGTAAAAGCGGGGAACAAAAGACATTTCATTCGAATTTTTTGACAGTTATACAACACCCTGATGATGGAATGGTAATTTCTGAAACATGTTGATGAAAAAAAACTCACATAAAAGTAGATATATACAAATCAATATTTTTTTTAAATGTCAATCTACAATGTTGCTCAATCAATTGAAAAAAAAAGATTTTTTTTTATTTACAATGAAAACATATGAATATAAAAAGCTCAAAAAAATGTGTCACTTGACACGGTACCTGGACTCAACTAATTTTTTCCTAAGATAAAAGAATCCTTCACGTACTTACTTATTAGTTTCATTTATTTTTTATTATTAGTTAATTAAATCAATCAATCGAAAGGAGAGTAACTGCGGGAAACAAAGTTAATGGTGCACTAAATGCAATTATGGCCAATAAGAATCTGTCAAAAGAAGCAAGACTAGCGGTACATAATGGCGTTCTAGTGCCAACCCTTATGTATGGAAGTGAAGCCTGGAATTGGCAAAAGAGGAATGAAAGTAGACTGAATGCGGTTGAAATGCGGTCACTAAGACGCTTGTGTGGAAAATCTTTGGTCGATAGAGTGAGGAATGAACAAATTAGAAGTGAATGCAATGCTGGCTGTAGTGTGGTAGATAGAATAAAGAAAGGAGTGCTGAGATGGTTTGGTCATGTGGAACGTATGAACGAGGAAAGGATGGTTAAGAAAATATATGAGGCGAATGTTGAAGGCAACAGGAATAGAGGGCGTCCGCGAAAGACCTGGCACGATCAGGTACTACAAGTATTTGAGGATGGCCCTGTTAAAAGCCGCAACAATCGTAGAACGTGTATGAGAAGATGTATGAATGTGGCCGAAGCAAAAGTGGTGTGCCAGGATAGAAGAGTGTGGCGTTCAATCCTCTCTGCCTACCCCTGCAGGGAAACGGCGTGATGGTTAGTTAGTTAGTTAGTTAGTTAAATCATTATCTAATATATATCACTAACCGATAGTGAGAAAATCAATTGTTTATTGTTTAAATATATACTATTTTTGCTTTGTAAAGTACTAGTTATGGCTATTTACAGATAATAAGATTATGGACGTTAATTTTTAAAATAACTCTTAGTGATTTCCGAAATATCACGAAAAAATCATAATAATAATGAAAATTTTGACAGAGATTATTTGGTTGAATAGGGGAGATATGGGTTAGATTTAAGGTTCAAGAGTAATAGTCGCCGGAAGTTGGGAGGCTGTGAGCAAACGACATGACTTAGCGGATTGGTGGAGACAGCCGCATCCGGCCGGTCACACCATGGATTACAAGGGAGCTGTTTCCGGTTGTCATTGTCACCCCTTAAACGATGAGCTTGATAGACGCAGCATTAGCATTAATGCCTGCGGACCTATGTCGGAACAGCGAGATAAATGTCAGCTATTACAGATGTCTTCATTATACGTAACATTACAATTATTTTTTTCTTGTCGCTTTATTTCAAAACTGAAAATACGAAAAAAAGTATTAATGTTCAACATAAAATAAGCAACATGATTTTTATGTGATCTCAAAATGAGAAATATATCCGGAATATACTGGAAATATTTAACAAGGCTAAAATGTTGTCAAAATCATAGTTTTTATTTATTTACATTTAATATTTATTAATGATGATGATAACCCCTCACTAGGATAATTCTGAATTGAGGAGGGCACGATATACAACAATGTTGCTTACATTATTTTTTATTAAGATTCGTCATCAGTTCCTTTTGTATTTTTTCGTTGCCACATTCATTTTATAATATATTTTTTTCAATATAATCCCATTTTTGCAACTTTTATTTTCATTAGCAGTCTGTTATACAATTTATTAGAGTAATATTTAATGGATCTCTGCCCAAATGTAGTTTGTTGTCTGTATTAAGTAATTTTTATTTTAACTAATAGAATTTTTATATTGATAGATAAATAAAGTTTTAGCATGTATTTTCTAGATTGTAGGAACGTCGAATTCTTCGAATATTTATTTTGAGCTCGTTCAAATTTGAATTTTTAGTTTAACTTTTATTATAGCCTGTTGTGCTCTAAAAAGTTTTTAAATATTTATGTGCAGACTGGCTACTCTCAATCCAGTAATGAACAGTTATTATATTTTTATTTAGCAAAATGCAAGGTTTTTATCTTTCGAAAAAAATGTATAACCTAATTTTTTTTTGAAATGCACTCAATATACTCGTATTTATTCCATTTTAAATTTTCATCAAAAACTACTCCGAGGTATTGGCTGTATTTTCATGCTCAAGTGTCTGTGATTATATTTGCTATTGGTAAAACAAAGGAAATACGACTACCATCCTGGGAGGGTAGTCGTATTTCCTTTGTATTACCAATTAATTCCTATAAAATTTAGGAATTAATTGGTAGATTTATAACATCAAGGTGATTATTTTTAAATTGGCACTTTTTAAGGAATATATAAAACTATCATTTATTGGAAAATCATTTCAAAAACGGCTGCGTCATATACGTGGAGTTCCTCCTCCGTGTCTGAGATTCAATTTTTCCCGATGCCCTTTTGTTCGAGACGGAAAAGAAGATCTACACTTATTAAGAAATAAAATATCTAAAATCCAAGCCCATCCGACTTCTTCCGTATTCTGAGAAGTGTTGTGATATGTGGAAGTGCTGTATAAAAATGACTAGCAAAGTAATTGAGGAATACTGGCAATCAGGAATAGAATACTGACATGGTTCAAATTACGTATTATTTGAGTAAATTACTTGGTACAAGATAATTTGCTAATTACTTACTTTTCGGGGCCGCGGCCGAGAAGAAAATGGCGAGGAAGCAGAGTTTTACGTGTTTCACTGATGGAACCCCAAATCTATATTTTTTAATATTTTTTAATCTTCTTATTGATTGAATGTGGTTCTAACAATCGGATCTTTATGTATTAGGTGTAGGTACTCAAAAAAGGGCGTTTTTCAAAATAATGTAGGAATTAAAAAAAACATTTATTTAAACAACGATATATTTAAATTTATCCTCGGTCGATAGATGCGACCTTCTTCTGCAAAGATCTAATCAAGTGATAATCAAATAATGCTAGATGAAATTGGTTCTATTGTAGTAGTGTGATTCACAATTTTTCATTATTATGCGTTTATTTAATCTCGCGAGATTTTGTTCATTCGCGTGCTGTTTTATTCCTTAATTTAATTCATATGGTAGCCAAATAATATTTACATAAAATTTATAACATTCTCAATTTTTATACTTATTTAATCTGACGCTGAAGCACAGCACAAACTCTCTAGTGCAAGCGGCGCTGTCATGGAGGTATGGATTCCTAATTAAAGAATTGCATCGGATGCAGTTTAGTTACAGATATGTATTTCCATAGCGGTAATGAGCTGTATTATGACAAGAACTTGAAGCATACCTATGCATATGCGTAAATTATTTAATAATCGTTATTTTTAACTATTCTTATTATTTTAGTTATTTTTATATTAGATCTTTCAAATGGCTTATATAGGTGTATGTACTGTATGTATTAATTGTTGTATTTTAATGGTATTTTATATTTTTAAATTAGTTATTGCCTAAAAAAAAAGATCCGTGGTTTGAATCCCGGTAGTAGCCAAATATTTTTTCTTGGATTAAATTTTGTCTTTCTAATTGATTAATTAATTTGGTTTTAAATTTCACAGAACTTTGTTCTGAAAAAATTTCACAATTAAAAATGTGTTCTTGAATATAATATAGTTATTGCCCGTTTATAACATTTTCTCTCTTTCTATTTTTATTTTTTTTTATTTTCATTTATTGTTTTTCTTACAGCCATATAATTAAACAATCTTGAAAAAAAAACAATAATAGATGTACAGAGTTTTGGGCCAATTACAAGAAAACACATATGTACAATCGATAAAAAAATAAGAAAAAACATCTCCAATAATGAGTTTGTGTGAGTGTGTGTATTTGTGTGTTTATTTATTTATTTATTTATTTTGTTAGGGAAAAATAAATTATATATTATTTTTCTACTTCTGCTTTCCTATAACTGATATTGTAGCTCTTATTATTGATATGGCGGACCAGGTCTTGCACATACAACCTGATTACGTTAGAATAAACTTATTATTGTTATTATTAATGAATTTTTGTATTCTTGACTATAAGAATAAGTCAAGTTAATAAGTCTAGTTTCTGCAGAAATTCAATGTTCCACTCCGACATTTGACTTCAGTACTACGACCGTTCTAAATTTCGTAAACCTTTTTTATGAGCTCTATACTTTATTTAAGGATTTAAGGTTAAGAAAATTTATAAAACTAGGAAGTCCCCGGTGGCTAGGTTAAGTGGAGAGAATGAGTACACAACAAGTATGTACCGCAGTCCCTGCTGAATTCAGGGCGAAGGAGCTAAGAAAGGCCAAAATTAAGATGGAGCGACAATATACTAAAAGACATAACTGCCTTGGAGATTCTGAACTGGAGAGAGCTGGCACAAAACCAAGATGAGATGAGTGGAGGAAGACTTTTGAGGAGGCCAAGATTCACCAGGGGTCGTAGAGCCAAAAGTTATGATGATCCAAACTTTATATGTCAACGTAAATAGCATGAATGTTTATATTATTAATAAAGATGAATTTTGTTTTCACCACTTTTGTATTGAAAAATATCCCGTGTAATGATTTGTAATGATTGTGATTATTTTTATATATATAGGAAAAACATTTAGCTTACTTACTTAGCTACTTAAACACCTAATAGGAATACTTTAGGTGTTT
This sequence comes from Agrypnia vestita, assembly GCA_016648135.1. Classification (NCBI taxonomy): domain Eukaryota; kingdom Metazoa; phylum Arthropoda; class Insecta; order Trichoptera; family Phryganeidae; genus Agrypnia; species Agrypnia vestita. The sequence goes on from JADDOH010012614.1 coordinate 13,349, forward strand.
AAGTAGCAATAATTATTCTGAACTTGCTAACCATTTTTTCTGTGGATCATTCTTTTGATATTAATAAGGGTTTACAAATTCTACATACAGATTATACAGAATCACAGTTTGTTAAATTAGAAATTTTGGAAATAAGACAAAGTGTTAAAAGTATATTGAGTCATATAAATAACCAGGTCCTTTTTACAAATAGCTATATTTTAAATTTGTTTTTATGTTAAGTAGATACTTCATTATTATTCATTTTCCATATATTTTTTTTTAATTTTTTGATTATCTTTACTTCGAATTTTGAATTTAGTTTTGTTAATTTTGATTTGTTAGTAGACAATAATTGTTACCTTACGAAGGGGCCATGGGCTTTGAAATATGTTGATATTTTTAATACAAATGTTTTGAAAACAAAGTTCGTTTTTATTAATTATATTTATAATGTCAAGATTATTTTGCCATTTTTGAAGAAGATAAATATTTCTGGTTGTTGCGATTGCCGAATTTTTTTGGTGAAACTCATAAAGCATTTAATTGTGTTAAAATACCTTTTGACAAAAAGTCCCTCCACTGTGAATGTGCTTTTAGTTAAATATTTTTTTTTTGTATGAAGCATGTTCGAAGAGAACCAAAAAAATACATCAAACAAAAAGACGTGCAGTCAAAATGGCAAGCAAGGCATAACTGACTGATAAATTTAGTCAGTTAAAAATGATATTTTTTGAATAGGTAAACCAAATTACAGAAACATAAATGTACGATGACAATTAAATTAAAACAAATTGGATTTAAACCACAAAATAATTACCCAGTAGTAAGTTTGGAACGCGGATTGATGGAAATTAATACCGCATACTCCATTTGGATGAACTTTGAACCTCGTAAATATTGGGTGGGCGGTGAATCTGTGCGATGAGTATATCGATATATCGCTGACCATTATCCCGTCTCATGACGGCCTCTACCGATCATAATTAACGTTTGCGGTTTTCTTCAATTTCAAACGGCACAAAGTGAGTAGTAAATTTGTATCTGTTTGTAAATGTCATTTTGATGTGGTTCAATTTATTTTGATTGTCGCCGGTGAACAATTAGTGCACAGGTATCTAAATAAATAATCAACAAACAGGGCAAACAAATTTTGAATTGGGTTTTGAAATAATTAATATCAATTGCTTAGAAACATACACGGATATATTTTATCTAAAAATATAGTTACCGCTGTGAACCATTGATTTTATTTATCTTAACGCTTCAACAGGTCATGAGGCTAAATAATAGAAGCGAAACACTTTATAAAAATACCCAAGCTTGAGTTAATCACATATTTTTATTGGTCCTCACAGGGGATCGATCTTAAAATCCTCGACGTGAGAAGCCAGTGTCTTGTCCACTGGGCTATGAGGGCCGCACAAATTGTCCTCTTATTTTCATCAATAAAGCTTACCTTTTTACACTTTTTAGTGACTAATCCATGTTTTCCTGTTGGAAGCATCTTTTAAAGAGCAATTTAAAAAAAAATACGCGTGCCGTCAGGGGACCCCCTTTAGGAACGAATATTTTATTTTTTATTTTCAATAATATTAAGCAAATAATATCAAAAAGTTTCACTTAAAATTTTAGGAAAAATATTGATTTATTAAAAAATATATATAAAATAGTGAATTTTAAATTCTACGAAATAATTCTTTTATAAATCTTATATTGTATCATAGTAATTGTTGGCTTATGGTAACTATAATAAGATACATATATTTGAGATTCAATTTTGTCCAAGTATCTCGAAAAAAGGCATCAATTGTGGCGTATAGATGCAAAACCGCTACTATCCATATGGAGCCCAAGCGGATTGTGGTGGCTTTGCATTTGCATCCATACGACTTAATTGTAGTACAGTATTTTGTTTTGAATTGTGCTTTATCAATATTAATACTTAATTCAAATGTATGTGATAAAAAATATGTGAACTCTTCAAAATTTTCTTTATTATTGAAATTGTTGTTTAAATCTCCAGCCAATATGAGAAGAAGTTTATGAAAATTTTGTTTAAGTAATTTAGAACCTCCCTCTGTATATTCTAATAATGATCGATGAATAAATAGTGAAATATCTTTAATTTTTTGATTTAAGGATACATAAAGAGCTACAATAACTACATCAACAACGTTATAAAGAGTAAAAACTACTCGTATTAAGTATACCATTTTACTAACTTACTTTTCAATGTTTGTATTACACATACTTATTGCAGTTTCCATTTCTCGAATCTTCATTGTAAAATTGCTATAATGAGACAATATAATTCACGTATGATTTAAAATGAAAACAAATAACAAATAAGTTTTAACAAAATTTCTTCGCATTCAATATAGAACCTGTCGTGCACGATGCTCGTCTACTCGAATCTCGACGCATGGAGGGGGCATAATGATTTTTTTCCTTACGTGACGATTTTTACCAGTCAACTCCCAACGCAAGCCGCGTTAATGAACTTTGTTCCAAAATTTAATTAGCCATATATATTTATTCCAATAGTTGTACAGTTACGTCCCCACTTCTTTCTAATTGTTCTTATTTTATTTTTGAATAGTATAATTTAAGACGTCGCAGAGTCACAAGATATATTCATATTGCAAGGCTTCACTTTATGAACAAACTTCGTATAACAAAACGTAAATTGCAAGAGTATGAGATTAAAAACTCACGTACAGCTCTGTACAGAGTTGAGCGCAAAGCAACTTATGAATTATTGCCTTGTGTTTTGACGCAGGGCAGAGACGCAGCCAGTAGGTATATGCTGATCTTTAGCGACGCTCAAACATCAAAGCCTTGTTTCAAAGTATTTTATTACATTGATTTTCGATATCAGAACCTCTGTTCTGTATCCGAAAAATAGCGAATTGATTGACAAATAAATTAACATTCACTAAAATTTAATAAGTATTTGACAATGAGGAGGAATCCACCACATCCCCTGGGCCGTTTTAAACAAAAGCTCCCGTATCGGCTCTACACTTTCACCATCCGATTCGGCATTTTTTATGCTAAAGGGGTCATCCTCCCCACGCCACTTAAACTCGTATGAGTGTAAAGTGAGTGAGAGGTGTCCACACAAAACCGCTTCACTGTCTCCTTATGCAAGGATAAGGAGGGGGAATAATTATTTGACAGTGACAAATAACGAATATCCACCATTGGTGCAATATTGAGAAAAAACTAACTAACTAAATAGCCATCACGCCGTTTCCCCAGGGGGCTGGGCAGAGAGGATAAAACACCACACTCTTCTGTCCTGGCATACCACTTTTGTCTCACCCACTTTCATACAGCTTTACGTGCAGGCTCTTGGTTCGTTGAGGCTTTTAACAGAGCCATTCTCCAATATTTCGTTTATCTGGCCATATCGGGCTTTCTTTACCGCTTTCAACACTCTACTTATATTTTTTTTTGTGTGGTCTTTAAGGGGAAGATGCTGAGAAGCGGAAACTTTTGTAGGAATGTGACAGTAAATTAGAATTATACGAGTATCTATATATTTTTTTATATATTTTCTTGCCACCCTCTCGTCGCTCATACGTTCCAAATGGCCAAGCTATCTCATTGATCCATATTTATTTTATCTACTTGCAACAGCCAGCATAACATTCACTTCGATTTTTTTTATTTATCCATCTATCGAACACAGGTACGTTTCTTATTTTATGCTAATATTCTGATGAATGTTAGCATAAAATATGAAACAATAAAAATGATCGATACGCAAACAATTCTAATAAATATCTAATAATCGCTGCAAGAAGATTTATATTATATCTAAAGTATAGTTTGTCCAAATTGACGCGAAAAGTGATTCAAAACGTGTTTCGACCGAGTAATAGTTTTGATTTTCTGTACAACATAACTTCCGGCAAAGTTGGGCGCACAATGGGGCGTAAAGCTCATAACTTTTTCAGGCAACAGTTTGTCGGGTATTATTTACCCCTATCTATTTCACAGGGTTAATTCGGAAGGGATGTTTTGGGTTGGAAAATTGTGCGATTAACATGTAACATTGATAGCAGCCGTAACGAGCACTGTATTAATAAAAGGCGGTCGTTGAAACTTTGTCTGAAACTTCAATTTTACTGCCGGCCAGCCAAGTACCTATTGTGGATTAGGAATACTAATTTAGAGGCCCTCACAATCCAGTAGGTACGACATTGGTTTCTCACAGACGTGGTACGAGGTTTGATTCTCGGAGAGGTCAAAAGGCATCTAAGTGATTTTTCCAAACCTGAGAGTTTTTGTAGCGCATTGTTTCGCAAATGGGCCTTATGTTCTACCGTAGAGTTAAATATTGAAATATTTTTTATTTAATCAGAGGGTATATATTTCCATATTAATTACCCTCCCAAATATATCAAAATATATTTCACAGAACGAATTTTTTTTGCTTCTTATACCCACATCATCATTTGAGGCATCTGGTAGCGATAGTGAAGGACGTTGTTAGGCATAGAATTATACTTTTTTTTGTACTTCATTTTAAACACCTCATCATTATATGTGCCATCTGGTGGCGTTAATGACAAACATTGTTACATAGAGAAATATATATTTTGATTAATGTTTAATTCCAATGATATGCGATAAAGTAGGTAAATGGATGCACTTAATTGTATTAATTTTCAATAAACTGAAATATTAAAAAAAAAAAACAATTTCATTAAAAAAGCATAACGTTAATGTTTTTTATTTTATTTAATAGTAATTTTTAAATTATCAAATGTAATGAGGTCAACTATTGTATAGGAAGTTATGGTCGGACATTCGGAATTATTATTATTGGGGATTCCACTAGAGTTTCGGCAGTTATGGAACCTATCATCTACAAGTGAATTATTCAACTAATTTTTTAACTAAATTTAATATCTACGTTTAATACCTTCCTCACTCTATATGATTATTTTAATAATCATTATTCATATAATCTCTACAAGTTAACGCCGATTCCGTCAATAATAAATAATAAATCAAGTTTCGATTAAATTTTAGTTAGGTATTGAATTGAAAATAGTAAGATTGATATTGCCCACTTAAGACGAAATGCGTCACAAAAATTAATTAAGTAGAATTAAAAAATAAGTCTGTTTATCTCTTAAAATTTCAAAATTTAAAATGTCATTATCTCTCAAAATTTTGACAACAATAAATATCCCTACCATACGGCATACGATGAACCGATAAAGTCGAGAGTAATCTCCTAAGAATCTCACGGGAGCAAAATTCCTGTCTCTAAGGCGGTCGGCCACAAGTCGAATATCTCCTCCACGGAAGTGGATCGTAAGTTTATGTTGTTATATAAAACCGTTACATACAAGTAATAACTATTATAACTATAACTAAACCCTTAAAATGAATACTTTTTATTAAAATTGTATTTTTAAATAATTATATTTTAAATTTAACAATTAAAAACATCCCAAATTCAATATAACTAGCTCTCTATATTTATAATAAATTAAATAATTACTAATTAGAAAACAGTGATAAAATATGATATATTTAAAAATTCCGGGATTTATTCCATTTATTTGTAATGATTGCTATTGTTTTTATGTAAGGAAAACTTGTAGAAATTTTGATAAAAGAATTAAAGAGAAAATACGTTGTCTAAATAACAATAACTATTCTGAATTTTCTGTTCGTTTATTGATTTTATCAAGAGTTTAGAAAATTTTTATGCAAATACAATAGGATTACAACTAGATAAATGAGAAATTTGAAATTTTAGTAAAATTAAATATTATAAAAACCAATTCCTTTTTGCAAACAGTCATGTTTTTAATTTGTACGCTCATTAGTTCATAATTAATTATTCAACAGCCATACATTTATTTATGTTTATGTCTATACTTCCATTTTTAATGTTAAGTATCCTAAGGAAGGAAAGTTGGCCCTGAAACATATTGTTTATTTAATAAATAGTGGTTTTATGCAAAGCGTTTTCCTTTTATTGATATAAATAATATAACCACAAAGTTATTTTGCTATTTTTAATGATATACTTTCTCGACAAACATTATTATTAATTTCTTTCAAAAGGTCCCGGTTTAAGTACTGCATTTTATATGGACCGAATCATTTTTTATAAATTTTGTAGAACCTCCTTTCTGACATTAATCGCGGGCAATGAAATAGATAATTTTACCGCTGTAAATCAGCGGGCATAATTCCCCGAATGAAAATATTACCGCTGTCATACATAATTCATAAAATTTTATTATGTTCGATAATGGAATAAAACCCGCCAATTCCGCGTTCAAAAAAAGAATAACTTCGAATCCACGTTCCATCTGGATAATCGAATCCCCACCACATAATGGGATACTGTTTTATACTTAAGGATTTATTAGCGGGGCTACAGTCAGTCGCGGTCTGGCGCCACCGGGAGACGGTCGCTCTACCGCGGAGCTTTCCTGCGCAGGCCTCCCGCTTTCGTACAAGAGCGTAGTGTAATACCATGAATAATATAAGGCAGCTTGGAAAATATACGGCCAAAGGTGTGACGATATTACGTACTGTTGGCTCTTGCCCGGGAATGGTTACCGTTCTGTCGACATTTTAAATAATGCATTATCAGTTATGAACACATGAATAATTGAAGGCTATGAACGAGTGCTTTAAGTTTCGCAATACTTGGTGACATTTGTGATGTTTTCCCAAATTGTATTATTTTAAGTACATGTGATACTTTTCGTTTTCGCACTTTGAGAAGTGTCGAAAATTTGTGAAACGAAATTGTGAAAATTTTATGTTATTTTGAATTCAGAAAACATCACTGGACAATGCTTCCAAAAACGTGAATTTGGTGAATATATCCTGGAATGCCATAATAAGGTAAATATCAAAAGTTTTATAAAAATTATGTTATTTGAATTAATATTTATGTAATTTAATATTTATTCCAGGTTAAATAAAGTAACCGACGTTGTTGCTATTTTGTTCTCGCTATTTGCCCAAAATATATTTTTATTTATTACAAACATATCCAACTCAAGAATAATTTATTATTGAGTTGTATATATTTGTGTTGTATTTACGTTCAAGGCAAACATTCAATTTCACTGGGGAATACAGGATACATCGAGAGACGAAAAATCGCAATTTTATGTTTCCGGCACTAAAATATTTTGTGCAGGTACAATATTATATATGTATTTATTTATCATGTATAAAGATAAGAACAGAAGGAAAGAATAATACATAAAAGTTTGTTTACAAATAAAAAGGACCAAAAATATGTATTTATGAATATATAAAGAGGTTTTGACGGAATTGCTTTAGGGCAATCATGATTTTATTTAAACTATGTTTACTTGTGGCAAAGTGTAGACGACGATTTATATTTTTTTAGCCTATTTATATTTGTAAGTTATAATTATAAGCTTTCGCTGCCTTAATACAGTTTTCTAGTGAGACAGGCATAGTAAAATTAAACCTTAACGAATGTATATTAAGTAAAGCACTGAATAAATAATATAAATTTAGGTATTAGTTATTATCTTATTGGGTTTTTCAGTATTAAATAATAGATGAACCATAAAGGTTGATATGTTACTCCATAACCATGTCTAATAATATATTAATGAAGCCATGAGAACTGTTTACGAAGTATGTAATGTTTTTGTCCTGTTTTTCACTGTTTTTTTTTTCGCCAAGCTTTTATATTTTTATTTATGAGGTTCACTAAATTGAACGAATTACATAAACTATGTAACCTCTACAGTTAAATTATACTTTTATTAAAATTTTATATTTTATTACTCAAGTTTCTAGAGTTTAAAACTTTACCGATAATTATTATTAACTACATAATAATAATTCAATAATAATAATGGTAATGCTCAAGTAATAATTTAATACCTGTCGAGATATTTTGAAACTATCAACCTGAGTTGTAAAATATAAAATTATAATTAACTTAACATAAAAAAGTTAATTTTTTAATCCAATTTAATGATCGTAATGATTAATTCCCCATTTTTTATTCAATAAATCTATTCTTAGGCATATTGGTATACGTCTAAAATGATATTGTATCTTTTTTTTAAACGTACTAATATTTTTATGTTTTTAATTTCTATTGCATATACGACTACTTTATAATTAGACATAATTATTATATTCGAAAAATAACAAAGTTATCATTAACTAAATAATATTTCCTTACAAAAAGCTTTGTCTGCAAAATTGTTCTTTAAAATATTTTGTCTTTACTGGAATAAAGTTTCTGAAAAAATTGACAAAAATTTATATGTGACGCTGTCTTCAATTTAATAGTACCATTTTATATTTAAGTATGTAGGAAAAATGCGAAAACAAATACAGCTCTTTTATTTCTGCTGAATATTTCTTGTGCCAATAAAATCAAGCATGCCTAAATTTTATGGAAGTGCATTCTTGTTGTCTTTATGTTGCGATTCTTTTGACATAAAAAATCTTATTTTAAATATTATTAACTGATGTCATTGATATCAGTTAATAATATTTAATGATAACTGATATCATTGATATCAGTTAATAATATTTAATGATAACTGATATCATTGAGAAATGTCTTTAAGTAAAATTGTTATGAATAAACAGTCCACATTTGCGTACTTTTTATCAATAAACAGAAGGTACCTAAAATGAATCAATTAAATATTTTTAAATAGTTGATATTTCATTAACTTTATTCTGTACAGTTTATTTTACAGATTTTTAGATTTATGCTTTTCAATATACTCAAAAATTTGAGTCACCAGATATTACTTCTATTCCTTACTCCCAACTTTGGCATGGAAATAATTGAATGGCACTAAAAATTGCCATTAACTTTCCAGCAATCTGGAAAACTCGGGGAGGATATTGAAATTGAGCTAATTTACAGCCTCGAAACGGACAACTTCATTCAGCTTCCAGTATTTCTTATGAAATGGTCCATAAAAAGACCTCTGGATACGCTCTTTTCCCAGACGGACAGGAAACATAAAAATCTGGGAAAAATTTTAAAGACGATATCATACGAATGGCGCCGCTTAAAAAGCGCCTGTCCCACTATCCCAATATTTAATGTGACAATATATTACCGAGTGTAAAATAATGATCATATAATTCAGAAGAGATTAATGCTTATCTAAATATATTATTTTTATTATTGATTTGCTTAAATTATTTCAAAATATTATTTTTAAATTACTCGTACTCCTACTACGTAATATGACCCGTTACACTACAAGGGGAAGCAGAGAAAATTAACAATGTTCCGCTCTGCACCCACAAATTTTTGTTTCTAAACTTAACTCCTGTACTTATTATGTCTTTCTGGACTTACATCACACGGACGGCCACTCGCTTCATTTGTTTTCATTACCACCACGCATGTTTCAAGCCATCTTCGTTTCTAAAAATGACTCAATAAAGTGTTGATGTCACCATTCAGTTCTGTGCTGATATAACTTTTATTTAAAGTGTTTCTATGTTTGTTTTCCTTTAGTTCTATATTTGATTAAATCCGCTATTCACTGAATAATCAACATGTTTCTGGACCAATGGTCTCTTAACCAGGAATATATCAAGTGAAGTATACAAGGTAAAGTATAAAGAACATAAATAAGCTGTAGCTTAATTGAATAATCAACATACAACATATTATATATGTTGTATGTTGATTATTCAATTAATAAATAGTTTTAGCAATCTTTTTACAGTTATGTTCTGAGAACACAATTACTGGATTTGTCCACAACGGAATTATTATTTAATTAAGATAAAGAATGGAAGTCTTACGGAGACGAAGCTATTTGTATGAGAAACGTGTATGGAAGTCTTTTTTAAATATAAAGGTATACCAGCTAGGATCAATCTATGAGCACTATTTCATGAGAATGACTACAGATGTCTCTAGCATAGTCCCTTCAAATAAATGGAAGGTTTCAATTTGGAACCTATATACAACCTTCAAAAAATTAATTATGTGTGGATTGGTAAACATTGCATTGGGCAAAGTGATCATTTAAGCCAGCTCATACAGGTTGCCAGCTCTCATCACATAAAAAAGACTTCCATATAAATAGCTTCATCTTTATGCGATAATTCATCTTAATTAAATGAATAGTTGTTTCTAACAAAGTGTTTTCCTTTTATTAATAATAATAATGGTATCACAATATAAGCTATTAACATGAATATGCTACACGCTAGATATTGTTGTTGTTGTTGTAGCCGGGCCTCGTATTCGAGGATCCCCTCGCCATTCTGAGTTAGTTGTTGTTGCGCCTCTCATGAGCTTTGCGATGGGAAAATAGCCCTATTCGAGAGGCGCACTCTCTCCCGCATACTTCACAAAGGTCATGTTGCGTTGGTCGGTCCCGTTGATGCATGGTTGCGGCTCGCTGCTCATTTTTTACTCGTCTGGCCGCCGCAACACCATCAGTCCGAAGGCAAACGCTCCTCCAGTTGACACGATCTTATACATTATATACACGCTAGATATATAAATCGATTGATAAACTAATATATTTAATAGTTTAAAGATTCAGGTGTACATTTTGAGAGGTAGGTAGGCAGACACGTATGATTTGTATTATATTCTAAATATCTATATACTTGTATCGGTTTTTTTGCCGCAGATATAGTACCACATTGTAAATATTTTTTCTTTCTTAACTTTATGAGGTCATCCTCATACACCATTGTTGCCGAGATATATCTGTCTGCTTTACTTGACATCCTTTATTTTCAGGAAATACAAATTTGCCGTAAAACTGCTGTGCAGTTTGGCATATCTACAATGTAAACAATATCCAAAAAAATTAATAAATATATATAAAAATAAAAAATGAGAACAATTATTCCACGGCAAATATATTTTTACGTCTATATCAATTCATCTTTTCCGATATTTCTATTTTTTATCTCCTTAAAGACGTAACGCCAGCCGATGATTAATCAAACTAGATCCCGAATTTGGAGTGATTTAAAGGTTACGGTACGCCATAAAAGCGTAATTTTTAGTAAAAATAACATCTAAGTTTTAACTCTGAATTCGGGCCTAGGATTGTATATAAATTAAGTCGACAGCCTTTAAGCTATTTTTATGATAACAACCTTTTGAACCGTTCGAATTATACGGCTACAAAGTATGTACATAAAAAGATTACGGATAGTATTGAAATAACGGATATTTTAAATAAACCGTATGGATGTATTGAGAATCGACTCTTGTCATATAGTCACTAGGAGACGATCTCATCGATAGGATAGCGATAGGATAATAGGAACCCTGAGGACATACTGATAAATTTATTGCGTGGTCGCAGATTGTACTCACATACGACACTGTAGTAAAAATCCCAAAAGACGCGACCGCGGAGAAAAACCAAAATTAATTTCGGGAAGGAAACTAGAAAACTTGATGTGCCCAACTGGAGAACCTATTGTTAAGACAGACGGCAGTGGGAAAAACTACTGCTTGAGAAGGTCAAGATCTTCAGTGGATCGTGGCCACCTGATGGTCATTCAGTTTATAATTGTATTTACTTATTTATTTTTTATGAAATCAAATAAAATACTGATAAGGAAGTGAGACACTCACTAGGTTCAACCTGCACCGAGATGAGTACAGCTTTACAACAAGAATGAGTACAAAATATGTGGTGTATGAGGAGTGCGTAGTGATAGTGTGAAAGAGATGAATGCATGCGGTAGGAAGCGGGGGAAACGGGCGACGCCATTCGGGCACTGACGGTCGCACGCAGAGGATTGTTTATAAATAAAGTGATAATTACTGAACAAGATCGGGTATTCAATTTCTTCCTTATTTCAAAGAAGACTTATCATACTCAGGAAGTGATTATACCACAATAAATTATAAATAAAAATAAAATTAAAAAACACGGACCACACATAGTATCTGACAAGTCTTTGTTTCAGTTTCACATTCAGGTTGTCGCAAAAAATGCATTTAATTTTATTGAATGCTGAACGATTACATTCAATAGGAAAGTTAATATTAAAAAGTTTGATACGTGCTAGATTTCAATTCGTTGCATGTTAATTAATATAAAAGTCTATGAGTGAGTCAACGTACAAAATTAGACACAATGCATGATCACGCAATAACTTTTCTAATTCTCTATTTATCTAACGCTTGAAGTTGGTTGCAACGTACAGTTAGTTAGCTTTAGAATAGTTTTCAAATTCATTTTACAGTTGGTGTGACGTTACAAATACATGAAGCGTAGTTACTCATTGTGCAAAAGTAAAGTGTAAAATTAGTCAGTAAAACATAAAGCTACCATCCCAGCTGATAAAACAGCTGTGCTGGCAGATATGATTTTCCGGGAATATTTAACGATAATTTTCAACATTGTTTTGTATTCATTTATTATAATGAATATATCGTCCCTCTTTGTGTGTTTTACTAAAGGTAAAACACATTATGTAATTACAATATTGGACAAAATGATTTAGGAATAAAAATATTCATTTTTTTCCATCTCTATTCCAGGTAAAAAATTAGCAAGTGAATACTCCGTGTTTATTTAAACTTATTTAATGGTAAAACTCTTGATTTGAAGAAAAGTAGGTAAGCGTTTTGATTTATATACCGTTTAGACATTAAAACTACAAACTAATGTAAAACTGAAATTCAAACATGTAAAAGAGCTTAATTTTTTAATAATAATAATATAATTAATTGACACGGCAGCTGTATTATAGTGGCAACGTTACTTTTTTAACAAAAAAAATTGTACAAAATATTTGACTTTTTTCTCTACCAGAGTGACATGAGTATAACACAACAAATGAAAATTAAAATATAGTGAGCTATAAAATTAAGTTAATTTTAATTTCAAGTTTTGTAATGAAAATATAGATTTTACCTTAAATGATATTGGGTAAAAGCAATCAAAGAGTGCAACTTAAAAATATTACTTTCACTAACTCTTCTTCTTTCCCCTCAATATTCTCATTGCAACCACCCTAAAACCAGTTACTCCGGCTCCTTTTATTAAAACTTCTGTCTGTCTGTCTATTCTCGATACAAATCTATATCCTTCATCCGATTTAATTCAAATTTTGCATACTTATACTTCAGGACCCGGCAAGTAACATATGCGACATTTCCTCCCTATTTTTTTACCCCTTCCCCTCCCTCTGATATATTTTAGTTGCAAATCTGTACCGTTTGACCGATCGGACTCAAAATTTGGAAACTTATTCTTAAGGACTCGACGAATAACATTTGCGACATTTCCCCACTATTTTTTTAATCCTTCCCTTCTCCTGATATATTTTCGATGCAAATCTGTAAAGTTTGACCGATCGGACTCAAAATTTATAAACTTTTTCTTTAGGACACGGCGGGTAACAAAGGTGAAATTTCTTCCCTCCCCTTTTACCTTCTCTCCTCCCCCTAATATATTTTGGATGCAAATCTATACCGTTCGTATCAAACCTTTGTTTACCCCAACAAATTTATTTTCAACTTAATCCTTCACCCGTGCAACGCCGGGTACGCACAGCTAGTTAGCTAAATCTAATCAGTTTAATACTACACCTGTTAATGAGAGATCATGATACTCTCGAAACTCGAATGGTAAGTAATGTATAAAATAAACTCTAGTAGAGATAACGAAATTTATATTATCAATAACATGATTGGATGGGTCTCAAAATAACGAAACTGAATAATTATGTTTTTTTTTTAATGAAATCAAATTAAAAATGAATACATGCACGGTATATTAAAACTGTCTCTGAGCCGTGTATAAATTTAGTTCCCAAAGGAAGAGTTCATAATTGAATAAAGGGATTTTTGAATAATTATTTACATTATTCCCCTGACGAACCAGGCCACAGATTTGTTTCCAAAAAATAAATTGACTTTCATCAAATTAAAACAAACGAATACTTCCCCTTCGTAACAATCGGTGCTGGACCTGAATTCACAAAGTTTCACCCGCACCGCTTTTAGACAAAAAGGGTACGAATTTATTCGTAATGTTTATTTAATTTTTATTAGTTTGTTGTTGTTAGAAAACAATGCGTTTAGAATATTAATTTTGTTTTTCTTTTTTTATATACACAATCGTCAAAAGCGATATATTTTGACGGAATAATTAAAGTTTTTAATTGAATAATATAGAATATGTTGTAATATACGTATGTACATGGATATGTACTACATTGATGAATTACTATGAGGGATTCAGAAATTAAACCGAGGAGAGAAAAAGAGAATGACGTGTTTGCAAATAATTTTCTGAGATATAGTCATCATCATCACTCTTTACACTACAACCTATGGTGGGTCTTGGCCTCCTCAATCTTCCTCCATTCATCTCGGTTTAGTGCCAGCTCTCTCCAGTTCCGAAGCTCCAAGGCAGAAATGTCTTTGAGGACGTTGTTACTCCATCTTAATTTTGGCCTTCCTAAGCTCCTTCGCCCTATTGGCCTTTAGTTCAGCAGGGACTTTGGTGCTTGACATTTTCTCCACAAGACCCAGCCACCGGAAGTCTTCCCAGTTTTATAAATTTTGTACTCCTTAAACAGAGTGTAGAGCTCATTGTTGTAACGTTTGCGCCATAGTTCATTTTCTAGATGGGGTCCGAAAATACGCCTCAATCTGTATCTGAGATATAGTATCACTTTTATAATTGAAAACTGTTCTTGAAGACATGTTTAAGTAAAATTAAAATTTATAGAAATAATTTTTTTAAGTGTTTTAGAAGAATTTAATTAAAAATGTAACAATTTTAAGATCTCCGTATATACCTGTAAAAACAATTACAAAAACGTATTTTTCAATTACTTCAATTGCACAGTTCTGGTTCTGTTTCTAAATCCCTAATATCATCGTGTCTACGTAGTTTTCTTCTCTGTCATCTATCGGCCCATCTTCTTCGAGTTTTTCTCCATAATCTCTCGGGGCTAGTGATGGAGCGCTATGTGGGTACATTGGAGGAACTATTCTCTGAATATTCGTGTGTTTGTATAAAATATTGAATAAAGTCTATCTATACGTCTAATTTCTAGAAAATTTTTCAGCTTTTGACTGATTTAAACAGTATTTTTAATTGTTATTCTTTAAGACTTCATAAATAAGGAAAGGGCTAAGATAATTCATTTTCAGTCCTAATAATACAGAACAAAGCATATTTTTTTAGAAAATATATTTTTCACACTGACGATCTTTTGGTATATTACTTGAAAGTAAATTACAGAATTTACATCAACGATAAGTGGAAATCAGATATTCCGTGGCATGAAAAAAATTAAATAAACAAAATGATTCAATTCATAAAACTGATATATCTTTTATATATAATGAGACATTCAGAATTCACGGAAATATTGCTGGAAAACGTGGCTATAGAAAACGCTGAACCATATACATGAAGAATCTGCAATGGTCTGGACCAAGGATGTGTAGGTTTTCCGGTCGGCCAGCCAATATGGTTGCCAAGATGCTGCGTGGAAAAAAAAAGAATTATACACACATAAATACATATGATACCAACCAGCTTATCGATACCGTCAGCTTATGGAATAATCTATTTTATTTTATACTTTCTACAGAATAAACAATTAGTTCAAAAAATGTTGCAATTAAAAATGGTATTCAATTTTCTGAAAAATGCACATTAGATGCGTTCAATGAAATATCTGTATTATGATCGCCTTAAATTTTCATCAAGTAATGCATTGTAATTGAGTAGCTTGTTGGTCTTGTGGTCGCCTCGTGATCCAAAGGTCGCGGGTTCGAACCTCACTGCAGACCCGCAAGTTAGTCCTTTTTTCATAGCTCAAGTGTTTAGCTTAGTTTGAAAATAGTAAGAATATTGATGTGACACATATTGCGTGTTCGCATTTCTATTTTAAAAAATGCATTTTTTCTCTTTCAAATCAAATTGTAATTTAAAAAAAAAGGTTTACTGATTCTAGTAAAATACATTAAGATATTATTTAATGTATAGAAATATTATATAAATTATTTAACATTTGAGTCATTTTAAGGTCGAAAGTATACACGGCGACGGATAATCTATATTATGATTGCTTCAAAAACGCAGTATGCAGTAGGTAAGTAGCGTTGCCGTTCAAAAACTACCAAAGCAGCAGGAAATGGGCGATTGTTAATTTAAGATAATAATTAATTGCCGCACAGTAGCCACTATCGGCCACGTAGCGACCAATACAGCCGATAGTCGATTTCAGACACCATTGACCTCGTATATGCCCCTTACGAACGCCCAGCAACTAGTATAGCCGCTCGATAGCCGATTGCTTGAATACTAGTATACTATACTCGTAAATGCTACAATGAATAAGAATAGTGCGTTGACAATGCAAAATGAATTGTGCTCATAAAAAAGGAGAGTTATAATATTTATTTAATTCAATTAAATTTATTTGATATATAACATATACATTACAAACTTAAATCTAATCCGTTCATGTAATAAAATTGAATTAATACTGGACATTATACCCTTAAAAAATCACAGAACATGGTTTGCGTCTTTCCTGAGCCCTATTAAATATTATACAAGTAAACGTAATATACGCCTCTTATTCAACATAACCTTAGAAAAGGTTTTTCCGTGACTCAGGCATTGAGATAAGAGCAACGATATTTGGCATCTCTATGCAACTATTGGCTTACGCTGATGACGTCGACATTATTGCGAAAACTCTTGATGCTATGCGTAATGCCTCCATAAATCTTAAAAGTTCTGCCAAAAACATGGGTCTCATAGTAAACTTGCAGAAGAACAAATACATGGCCGTAAGATGCACCCAACAAATCCCAATTCTCTGATGTGGAAGTCAAAATTTTGAAACGATATCAAGATTTACATACCTAGGCTCCCTGATAACAAACAACAATAATACCACAGAGGAGATCCAAAAACGTATAGTGAGCGCAAATCGCTGTTTCCGCCTACAAAAGCAGATAAAACCCAGACTTTCCAAAAACACCAAGATATTAGTGTACAAAACGCTTATTAGGTCAGTGCTCACGTACGCAGCTGAGACGTGTATACTAACTAAGAGGAAATGGACTTTGGCGCAGACATTACAACAATGAGATCTATGCTATGTTTAAGGAGCTAAACGTTACAAAATTTATAAAACTGGGAATACTTCGGTAGCTGAGTCATCTGGAAAGAATGTCCGAGCATCAAGCACCAAACTCCCTGCTGAACTCCGCCGATAGGGCGAAGGAGCTCAGGAAGGCCAAAATTAAGATGGAGCGACAACGTTCTTAAAGACGTGTTTGCCTTGGAGCTTCTGAACTAGAGAGAGCTGGCACTAAACCGAGATGATTGGAGGAAGACTCTTGAAGAGACTTATACCCACCGGGGGTTGTAGAGTCAAGAGTGATGATGATTAAATATTTATAGTGTCTTTTTGATGGTCCACGGAGAGGCGGTGGTAGCGATGTGCGTAGAGCGCTGCCGCTTGCGCGTCTCAGGTTCGCAATAAAAAAATAATAACATTTCAAACGGAATAGAGATTGTGGTTGGCATGAAGTATTGTATAAAACGGAAATAAATATAATAATCATAATAAATAGAGCAAGAAAACATAAAACATCGAAAGTTATACTCAATTACCCATTTATTCAGTATGCAGATGAATTGTGTTCAGGAAAATAAATTTTAATTGTATTAAATACCATCTAAGATATACAACAACAGCAATCAAAATATATGAACAATATTAATACTCTATCTATAATTTAATTTTCATACCTAAACTGTGTGATGACCCAGGTAGGAGTGGAGTCTGATAAATAATTTAAATAAATTATTAATAAAGATGAATTCTGTATTAATAATTTATTTAAAATGTCGATGCTTACTCGTCGCGAGTTGAAATTTAATTTAATCTATTATGTATAATTGATTTTCCAACTCCTGGTCGCGGCTACCAACTGTGATGACCCAGGTAGATAGTAGGGCATCGGGGTCTTGAAACATTAAATAATTGTTTGTTTAGCTCCTGGTCCGGTACCAGAGTGAGACAACCCATGGGTTGTGTGTTGAATATATAAGGCGAAGCAAATCTATAATACAAGTCTTTCCATTGCAACTCAATATAAATCATATTCTTATCATGGCTAACGGTGTAAGATGACCCTAATGTAGGTCCTACTAAATAATGAAGGTTAGTAAGTAGCAAAACGTCGCGTTCAAAATATAATATATTGGATTATTAAATATTTCATCATTCTTATAAGTGAGCGCGCGATTGAGCGGCAGGATGCAACCGGTCGAATTCAACCATATGATGTAGCGATACAGTTGTTAAAAATTAAATATTCTATACAATATTCATGCTCTGCCAGTGCTAACTATACATCTAACTGAAATATATATATTATAAACTGAAAATAATTAACTAACATCTTGGGTTCGCGTACGAAATTGATAATACCTAATGCCCTTTTCATTTACTAAGTGTATTACCTAAATAACCACAGCTATACCATCCTGTCCGTCAGGGACGAAACATAAAACACAGTTATATTTCTAAAAGTGCTACCTCTTACGCGACAAATATACCAATTACAGTCGGGCTATGAATATGAACTATCTCCGCCTCATAATGGCGCCTGGCACCAATACTAAAAACCTTACTAGAAATAATAAATGCGACTAAATCTCGATAAATACAATATATACTATTCGTAATACGTCGTTGAATTGGCACATGATTCGTCTAATGGATGAAGGACCCCGTTGTGTATCGTAATAACTTCAAATTCTTTTATAGGAGCAGTGTGGAAACAATTGCATAATATTACGTAATAAAAACATCTAACGAACCTAATAATCGATACATTTATGTTACAATAAAATACATACACTAGAAAGAATTCGTGTATTAGAAATAAAACATTTTCGATTGGAGACAAACCAGTAAAATCGTTCGAACGGCGCAAAGGGAAAAATTTACACATATTAAATAACACTGAAATTAATAATTATAAACACTTTTTTTTGGCATATTCTTACCTTGAATGGTTCCGTCTTAGACGTGCATGAACCTGTTCATATTAATT